>PDGT01000041.1:2111825-2236219 GCA_003671415.1 Megathymus violae
GGGCTCAGGTTGTTTTCCATATAAAGGTCATTTTTTTTTTGAATTGTTGGCTGTCTGTCTGACCGATAACATTAAAACAACTGGAAGGATTTGGTTGCTACTTGGCGTTTTTGTAACTTATAGTATTAACCATAATCTAAGATATTTTTCATCTCTTCATTAACTTCAATATTTATAGATTGATTACGTTGTTCAATACTGTTAAAAATTATTTATTGATTTATTCATGATTATTAAATTTCAAAATGCCCAGTGAAGCAGGCGGGTAAATAGCATTCACGAGCGACGAGGAAGTTGTCCTGCTGTTTCACAGTTCCAAATAATAATCTGAATAATCGATAATGGATCTGATGATATAGCATTACAATATAAATAGTTAAGTATTAAAAAGACAAAACATGTTACTCCTGTGTTTTAAATCGGGAAATTTGTATTGTGCAAACCCAAAATTTGAGAAATAAATTATTTGTTGTTATTATTGTGATTGTTATTATTGTTATTCTTATGTATTCCTACTCTTCAAAGACTATCATTAAAAATTATCGCTATCCTAGCTTTATGCGCTATATGTATACGAGTACTTGGATATACCTATGAATATATTTTCGATTATATTCGTATTAGATTATATTTATTTTTTGAGCAGTGACTTATCATCTTGAATCACTGATTACATGACAACAAACCGATATGGTGTTACAATTCCAGAAAAGATTAATACTAATGTATTATTCGAGTTGTAATATAATTATTTTTAGATCTGGATAAAATAATTATCTTATTAACACTTTCAATGTAAAATTGATTGCTATATATTTTGGTTTAGAATTAGAATGCTATATTACCAGCAAAATAATTAGGCAATTATTATTTTAGCGATATTTCACTAAGTATAAAATCACTGTACCAGACTTCAAATCGTTTATGGCGAACAGTTCTAATACAATGTAAGAGAAATATGGACCGGACTGGATGGAATGGATTGACTTTCCACCGACACTATCGCAGATCAGACTACCTTCTTTCCTGCTTTGCTTCCATTAAACTTTTCTATAAAAATTAAAACTGTTTACGGCAGCGCGTCCAAGATTCTGTTCAACCAAATAAAATTGACCTTTATTTATATTGTCCGTCTGCAGGTAATATTTCACCCAGTGTTCAGTTTGATGGTATCCTCTAGCGAGGACGCAACCATCAAGGTGTGGGAGTTCGAGAGCGGCGAGTACGAACGAACCCTGAAGGGGCACACCGACTCCGTTCAGGACATCGCCTTCGACCATCATGGAAAACTACTAGGTGAGATAAATGTTAATGTAGTAGACGGAAGACATATTACATTGTGGTTGTAACAAACGGAAGGAACTGATTTCGTTTTCGTTTTAGAACATTATATACGATAGATGGAATGCTTCGTTTGATTGAAAAAAAAACCCATAAAGTGCATCGTGTCATTGTTATTGATTGCTTCTCTCGCAACCTTTGGTTTTTTCATACTTTCGATGCATCGTCGTGTACTAAGTTCACAATTTTTTTATTGGTTTTCAACAATCAATAGACAATAATAAAATGAACATATCGTACATTATTTGTTTTTTACGGCGATAAACTAATATAACATCGTGTATGCTTTGTTTGTTATTGCGAAACCTACAATGCTCCAAAAATAATGATACAAAAATAATTACTTCCAGTATCATGCAGTGCGGACATGTCGATAAAGCTGTGGGACTTCAACCAGACGTTCGAGTGTGTGAAGACGATGCACGGACACGACCACAACGTGTCGTCGGTCGCGTTCTCGCCCAGCGGCGACATAGTCTACTCGGCCAGCCGGGATAAGACCATCAAGGCTTGGGAGGTCGCTACCGGGTATGTAAATACCCTCTTCCCGTTATACTGTCGTAAAAATTATATTACAATTTTCAGTGCAAATGAAGTGTTCGTTTCCTTGAATTAGTTTGTTTTTGTGTTATAATTAATTATTTAGTTAATTCTAATAATTGTTTATTTAGTTAATTCTTATCATCCAAAAATAAAGGAACAAAGGCAGAATTAATTATATTAGCATTATCTACAAGTCAACCTTCAGGTTCTGTGATTATGATCATGTAGCATTATTGGACATCATATAAATCACTCTTGTAACAGGTATGTTATATCATAAACTGTTATTATGATTGACATATCTTGTAATAGTTTGGATGATATATGAACATTGCTAATCTTGACGAGGTCGCCGGAGCTGGTTTGCCTTCAATGATACTTAAATTAACTGTTTTGCTTTACCATTACAGTAGCACGACATTTATTGATTGGTGCAGCGGGCTTTCAAAAGAGTATCAAGATATAAATTATTACATTGGTAAAGGGATGATTGGTTGCAAGTTTTTGACAGTAGTCTAAGGCTTTTCGGTCATACTTAAAGAATCCTGAATGTTGACGCATTACAGGTATTTCTCAGCTGTCTTCGAGTCGGCCATGAGCCAAATAGAATAAAATCTTCTGAGCTTCAAATAAAAAAAAAAGTTCCAAGTCCCCACTTATACTTTTTTCATTGATGATGATAATTTTAGGTTTAACAAAATTAAACTTGCGTTGTAAAGAAAGTAAGTTTTAGTAAGTTTGACCATAATTTCAGGATTTATTGCATCCAAAGATATTTATAAACCAACTCACCTATTATTTTTAGATAAACTACTCTCTAAAACGAATAACATGACAAGAGCCGATCAATATAGGTGACTTTTTTCTACTATCATACAACATTGGGTTGCATCCCAGTGCAATCAGTAACGATTATTGGTAAGAAATAATTCGCAGGAAAACTACTGCGAAAATCATTTTTTCCATTTCTGCTTCTACGTTTCTAATATGAAACACTATGTCACGGAATCCGATTCCAAGTTGGGCGGTTTTTCTTTGAATTTAAGTTTACCATTCTTGCCGTAGCCTTGCTAACAGAATATCTATACATTAAAACGTGAAGAGGAAATTTTGTATCCGTTTTTCTCCTTTGTTTGTTGACTGATTTTCCTTTTTTTAAATTTAAACGTTATTTAAAGATCATGGCCCTAATTTCGTCGACTAGGCCCACACTAGCCTGTATAAGTGTATTTAATGATGCGCACAATTTGGACAGATATTGCGTGAAGACGTACAAGGGTCACCGCGAGTGGGTGCGCATGGTGCGCGTATCGCCGGACGGTGCGCTGCTCGCCTCGTGCTCCAACGACCAGACCGTGCGCATATGGAACGCTGACACCAACGAGTGCAAGGTACACGTCTCGCCAGACTTTTGGCTGTTCTGATATTTGTAGTGCAGATTAGGGATGTTATGGATATGAAATTTCGAATACGGATATGGATACGGATATATGAATAATATTTTATCGCTTTCGGTTACGGTTATGTATGAAATTATTCCGAATTATCCGATTATTTCGGATAATTTCGGTTACGGATATTACATGGTTTACGACTTTGGAAAAAATATATAAAATATTTACAAAGTCTCACTTTGTTTCTAAGTTTATGGGGTATTATAAGCACAGAAAAAACAAATACAATAATAAAACTGTCTAAAATGAGTACGATGCGGCTAATGTATGGGTTTGGCCGGCGTAAACCAGTCATAACGTGCTTTATTTAGACTGCCTCTATCCGAAATTATCCGAAACTTTTATCTGATCCGGTTACGGTTTTGGATATATTTTTATTTCAGATATTCGATAGTTTCGGTTCCGCTTACGGAGCTCCATAACATCCCTAGTGCAGATCTCAATTTTCGATATCATAGGAGTTTTTGAGTGCGCTTGCGGTACTCTACGTGTGTTAGTTTCAACTTGTTGCGTTTTTAAGAGGGGTCACTAAATATCTGAAATTTCTGTGTGTCTCTTGTATATTCGTTCCTCGCTAACATTAATCAGGTATCAATACACTCCTTACCATATGAATTGATGCGCAAGAGATGAATTTTGTTATAATCAAACCAAACTTCCAAAACCATTATTTTTTTATTGATAAATGGTATTGTCAGATTTGATCGCTAGTAAACCGTATTTAGGGATGAAATTCCACCTACAATTGAAGGAGTGAACTTTCGCTAAATTTTTCCACAATTTGGCAGATTTTTAAACCGGTCTGTATGCACAATGCATCACTCATTTATAACACACCAGGAAAAACCAAAAATACATAAGTAAATGAAAACAACCTTTGGATTGCAAAGGACATTTCGAGAAAACACGAAAAAAGGGGAGCAGAGGTTCACAACCATATATTAAACATATATACATTCGTACTAACATTATTATAAATAAATATTTCAAAATAACAAATTCATTTTACATGATAAAATAATTAAATAAACATAAAACATCATAATTTTTCAATCTTGCAACAATTGCTCCACATATACATGTGTATACATAATTATGTCGATATTCATGTTGTCAGATGGAGTTACGCGAGCACGAGCACGTGGTGGAGTGCGTGGCGTGGGCACCCGAGAGCGCGGCGGCGGCCATCAATGAAGCGGCCGGCACTGACAACCGCCGCGCCAACCACGCCGGCCCATTTCTCGCCAGCGGTTCCAGGGACAAGTCTGTGAAGGTAAAATTCTTTAAACTAATTAATTAGTTCGTTAAGGAAATTTCCTTACCTAGTTTTTCATATGGTTAAATTAAATTACGCACACTGATGCGATTTTTACCAAATATTTATATGTTAGAATACTCCCACTAGAACCAATCCTATTTGAATTCATTCGTCGTTTTAAATGTTATTTATTTGTTGTTGAGTTGTTGTTCTTCTGTGTACTAGATTGAAAACTAGTTTCTCTGAACATCTTTCTAATCCGAATACAAAGTTGTCTAACACCAGCTGAATTAGAAGGTGAAGTAATCTGTTTTTTAACGTGAAGAAATTCATAATGATCGCATACTTCCGCGCTGCCGACGGTGCTTGATGCCTTTAGAGAAACCTACTCGAGGTTGAGATGAAGCTGGAGTTTCACAACCCTATCTTTACCAAGGGGCGCGCCGCAACACCGTACGCGCCACTTCGTGGCCCTATTACACTTGCATTAAAATACACCAACAATATTACGTGCACAGATCTGGGACGTGAGCACGGGTCTGTGCGTGGCCACGCTGGTCGGACATGACAACTGGGTACGTGGCGCTTCGTGGCACCCGGCCGGTCGATATCTGCTGACGGCCTCCGACGACAAGACACTGCGTGTGTGGGACATCGCTCATACACGCTGCCTCAAGACGTTGTACGCGCATCAGCATTTCGCCACCAGCCTCGGTACCTACAATTTTTTATGATAACACATAACGTCCACAATACCAGGGATGTCTCATCAGACATGCAACTGAAATGCTTTGAAATATCAAAGTTGAATTAGAAACTGATGGATAGAAAAAAAACCTTACCAACTTGTTAGTGCTTCAACGGCATTAAGCTACATGATACAGAAATTAGCTACCTTAAATAAAAGTGATCAAACCCATACCATGTCAACCTTCTTTCTGCAGCATGTAGTAAGAACAGAAAAGTTGGCTCTGGAATTGATGATGGAAGGAATCCATTATACCCCCAAATCACTATTACAAATTCATGTAATACCAATCGTGGTTGTAAAATATGAACTGTGTATTATGGCTACATGTCAAAATAATTATTTTTATAACCCAAAAATGTTTATTATCAAACTGCTAGTAGGTATTTAAATTCCTCTCTCTCTCTCTGATTCTGTACATTAAAAGCCTTTGAATAGATATAAAGTGTAAGGTTAAGATGCAACACATTATGGATGAAACAATAAGAATTATACCGGGTTAGAATTGTTAATATTTAAAGTTGCGCAACCCTTTCAAATCCTTTGTTAACAACTCAGAATAAAAGACGATAGTCTATTCTTACCAGGGTTCAAAAATATGGGATATTTATTATAAATATCAAAATATCAGATATATATCCATTTTGCATGTTACATAAACATAATAAATTATTAAAAAAATAACTAAGATGTATTTAATGTTTTATTTATTTAGGTACTTAAAATCAGAAACATGAAACCAAAACATAAAATCTTCTAGATCAGGCAAAATCAACTAATAAACATATATTACATAAACAAATATAAATCTAAAAAACATAAATTTTTCTGACACGACAGACACCATCAATTCCGGCAGAAGTGTTGCCATTTATGGATTAGAACTTACTATTTAACTCTAGTCCAATGCCATCTATATTTGGGAAGTAGAAATACAGTAACAAACGCCAAAAATTACTCAATAATATAATATTTTTAAACCATTTTTGTATTGATATATATCATAAAAAATCATTTGATTTATATCGGATATATATCATATATATATCCTCGAACTCTGATTCTTACATTGTCATATGAATCTGAAAACCAAGAATATCCTACATTTCATGTTCATATTGTATCTCTATAACTCCAGACATAAATTAGTCTGTTTGCACTTGTATTGCTGTCGTGTAACCTTCTCTATGGTATGGGTCTCTTTACTCACTCGTGGGCACAAGGCATGGAACATAGACCACGGCATTCCATTGACGATTAGAGAACAGGTTAGTGGCCACATAGAAAGTCGGGCGTTTAAAAGACTAACAATAAAGAATGTTATATAATCATTTAAATTGCCGCTAAAACACCTGATATATTTATAATTTTCACCTCCACTCCATCAGTCAAAGCAGTATTAATAGTTAGCAACATAATATATAGTTAGTAATTGTCACTATTGACTTTTTATTTTATGCATTATACTAAAATAACTTTTCCATTTCAGATTTCCACAGGACCTTGCCATATGTGATATCGGGCAGTGTTGATCAGACCGTCAAAGTTTGGGAGTGTCGCTAAGATCATTGCCATTTTAGTAACTTAAACTCACCGATGATATCTTTATATTTTTCACATTTAATAGCTGCAATGAGAGAATTGTAAGTTTCGAATTTAACGAACAGTAATCCAGTATGAAAAGGGAAAAATTTGTTTCGTAATTTATTGATATTGTTTCTTCCTTCTGCTCATTGTAGACTGTGTGGTATCTCTGACGATGCTATGTCTTCGTTTTACATTCGGCACCCCGATGTTTTCATATAATTTGTGTTTAGAATTACACATTCCATTTTAATTTAAACTTTATATGGATAGTTGCTGTATATTTGTTTTAGTTAATTTGATTCAGAGTCAGGTATAAATATCGAAATTGGACTGAAATCCACACAAGTAAAAGTGGCGTAGCATTGGTCATGTACCATCGAAACGATGAAGTGAGGAACAAAAGCTGTGTTATAATTTAACATTTCATTATTCTGTTTTATTTTATAGTTATTGTTTATTCATAAGAGCGTTTAGATGTAACTTTATTTGGTATAAATAGTTAATATTGAATTCTTACATGTCCAACTCTAGAAAAACTTGTACCTTAATTTGTTTATTGATAATTTAGTTTTTATTCAATTTGATATTGATGGTTATTCATGACAATCATCCTGGATTTAGTCATTTTTTTACGTGAATCACATCAAACATTCATCAAAATGTTGTATATAAGGGGGCTTTTATTGTCTCACTCGATAAGATCCTCATTGTGTTTGTTTGCCAATGTGCCAACAGCATCAATGGATATCAGAGACACGAATACGATTTCGTAACTAATCTCGCTGTACGGTACGATAGGAATTGAGATTTCGAAGTTGCGCGCTTTTGTTTATTACGAACGGCAGTTTAATAGACTTATTTTAAGTTTTGTCAATTCAAAACTTTAACTATAAGTTAGAGTGTTATATTTTAATCTTTTTTTATTATTTATTTATATTTGCAGTGTTTCAATGTCTCAAACAGAATTTTGATTAGTTTAAAAACGGTTAAAACAGCTATTTATGGCATTTTATGCCGAGTTTTACAATTGCTCTAATCTGATTTTAAGTTGTGTTAATTTTATATGTCATACTAGAGTTCTACATAACTGAGTGTGTGATATATTATAATAGTTATTATTCATTATCGATTCTGTTTGTGTTAGTAAGATGCGAAAATAATTTTATGAAGACTATTCTGTTAATACACTAGTTATTTATTAATGAAAATGAGGAATTCGGTTGCCCGGTATCATTTTAGAAATAGTGTTGTGGTTTGTAGTAGAGTATCGGTCATATTGTTAGTAGCTTTGCAGTGCTAGCACGAAAACATGTGTAAAATTATAAGACAACTCACTGTAACAACATTCTGTGTAACTATTTGACATCTCAATTTTTCTTTTGTTACTCTTTACATTATCGTGTAAAAGTATTTTAAGTAAAGTTGGAGGTGAAAATATTACGTCTACGTTACACAGCGTGTTAATACGTGGTCTTTGCTTAATAAATATAGTCATATAAACAGTGATCGGGGAGATTAATCTTTATAAGTATGTTTACCAAAATCAGTACTTATTGCCAAATTGTTATAGACAGTAAATGCATTGTTAATGTAGCTTGGTCAGTGAAACATTTTGCACGTAAATCCTTTGTTACTGTTTCTTCATACTGGCTATTTGAGCGGTTTTAAATGTTGTAGGCTATTCCGAGGTTTAAACGATAGTCTGAAATAGCTGTCGATATGCGCTCGTATAAAAATCGCTTAGAATAACCAAAATTTAGAAGCAGTGTATACTCAAATTCACGATTAAATTTTTACTATATCATAAAGCTTGCTAACAACCAGTATTTCTTAGAAATTTTTATATGCAGCATTTAAATATAGGAAAAATATTCACATTTATCTATACTTATTGTAATCTCCTTGAGGGGACTTAGTAATACGGCAGTTGTTTATGATTTGAAGCTTGAAAACTATATAGTATGTTTTACATAATTAAGGTGTTTGTATTACATTATGAAGTAATAAATAATAGTTTCTGCACTTGTGTCAATGTTAATAAAAAGCTTGATCAACGAAATATATATCAGCTTAAACAGAATCCTCTCAATTTAATCTTTCGCTACAATTAATAAAACAACAACATTACCAGAGGATTTTGTTTTAATCTTAACTCCTATTTTGTCTAAATTTATATAGAAAATTGCTACCAAAATTAAATAGAATTTGGTTTAATATTTTCTGTAAATAAATCAAGTATGTAATTTATTTGTTATTTATTTTATTTGACCTTTGTTCTAATTGGTTTGAACCCCTCTGATTAAGTATACAATTATTTGGATTAATCAGAGTATTCAATATTATTAAAATAAATGTTAATCTGTAAATCAAACGGCAATATATTTGTAGGAAACTTAAAAAAAGGAAAAACAATGTCAAGAAAAAGCAGCTATAAAATGTTAAATGATTAGTTGTGATTTTTTATTGATATTTTAAAAAATATTACGAGAGTGAAAGTTTTATTCATAAAAAACAATTTAACGATTTTTGGAGCTGGTTTTCCCGTCTTTGTCACAAGTGGTCACACTTGAGTAACTCCCCTTTTGCTAATGTGATGTCATATCTTAGATTATATTTACAATTTTGGAATTTAAAAATATTACAAAACTATCATCTTGTGTCCAACGATTGTTAGTTTCTGTCACTTGAAATTTTTACACATTACGTCAGGTAGCTCATGGCTTGTCTCCACCTTGTCAATTGACCACCTTAATATTGTTACTTTGTGCTCGTGCGTGTTAGTTTATCTCAACTCCTTCCTAGCTAGCTGCCTTCCAAAATGAACTAAAATTTTTTCGTACTTAATTCAATTTAATAATGAAGGAGAGCTAATTTCGACTTCCCTGGTATTATGATAGGTATTCGAAGATTTGACCATGAAACACCATTTCATAACCAGTAAGAAATATAAGAAAATTGTTAATTTTGGGGATTCTCATTAAAAGACTAGATCGGCCACGTGGTTGGAGGGTGGTCTACGCTGCTCATTGACGTCAGTAATTTCAAAAATTCTGAAGTTGTCTTGACTGTGAGGTAGTGAACTGATAAGTTGTCTAAAAGTGCTACCAAAGCACGAAAATGCCATCGGATTAAAATGATGTAGAGGCCAGCGAGTTTCTACAACAGGACTTCATATTGTCGCCTCATCCGTTCTTCAGCAGGTGAATGCAAATGTTTGCAAATAGTCTCGCGGTCATGTACTCTGTGCTCGCGGTGACATTGTGACTGTCCTTCAAAGTAAGAGGCAAACAATCCAAAGGTTATGAAACATAGATTCAGGCATCCGCTACAATTTTTTTTACTGATAAAAAAAACTACGTCGACAAGATTTTTACTAAAAATAATTTAATTTGAACACCTGTGTAACCACAGTTAATAATCAGTATCTTGTCTTTGGGTAATAACATAGAATATAGAAACAAGTAAACGACATGACAGTAGTCATTACTGACTTGATGACAGTGCCAAACAGCTGCAGGTTCTTAGTGTTGTCATTAACGTCATTTGTATTTGATGATTTTAGATTTAATATTGCATTTTTGATCGCTCTGTCCGTTTTCAATTTATTTATTGAACTTGAAGAAGTGCAACTGTATTTGGAATTTACGTTGTATTTTGAGTTTAATATTTAAATTATTTTTATTTAGACTTGTTTGGAAATGGATATCGCAGAGTGTCAAAAAGAATGGGAGGATTTACTGGCGGACTATAAACGTCTCGAGGTAGGTTCATTTTAATTTGAAACTAGTGAGTGCTTGATAAAAATTATACTTACCTGTTGTTTCATATAACAGCACAAGTATGATCAGTGATTGTAAAACATTATAAGTATGTAACGAATTTCGTTATTGTTTTCCGATATCAACAATCACTTCTCTTCAGATAAAATAGAAAAAAATGTTAAAATACAAATTTTCATGAGAACGAAAATCTTTTACATTTGATTTGGCCATGCTAACCATAGAATATTGCAAAATAATTCTGTAAAACTGCAAGGATAATTATAAACTTTTGGATCTTTGTCTACAGACTCTTAACAGAGAATATGTTGCAAAATTGGATGAACTTGGGGAACTCCAGGCATCATGTTTGAAAGAGTTGAACCATCAGCGCTATCGTATGTCTATTATTTCATCTGCACTCAAAAGGTCAGTCAATCAGTCTTGTATATTTAACACTTTGCTGATGAAGTTTACATGTTATTATAATTGGATTTAAAATATATATCACATGGCAAGTTATACCTTAAGGACATTGATTACAATGTTTTTAATTACATGCTGCACAAAAGAAAAAAATCTGATGCACCATATACTACATATTATTCTTATATTAAATCAAAACCATTTCTTGATAGGTGTTGTTTAGGACAGTAAGTACTATTAATTGGCTCTCTAATTAGAAGCTCTATGTTAAATCTGCAAATAATGAGGTAGGTGATTTGAAGGTAAGTGATCATAGCTGCCTTGAGACATTTCTTATGTAAGGATAAATCTTAACACAATGCAGGCCACAAGGAAAATATCTGTTTAAATTTTATATATAATATAAATGCATCATGTGATAAGAGAGGTTCTTATTTCAGTAAAATATGTAATAAAAGTGCCCAAATGCAACTCATAATATGTACTGTATATTCCCTGCAGTCATTTCTGTGATACAAAAGTCTGTACAGATCCCCATAGATAGATTATAATTTAAAATCTTACTTTTCTTTAGTTAGTGGTCCTTAGTATGAGCCTGACTTAAACTTAACTGACTTTTATTGATCTTTGTCTTTTTTCATATACAACTAACTATACATACATAGACTAATATTAAGTTTCATTTTCATATTTACTCATTTTTACTATACAGTAAAAAATAGAGGATTATGAAGTAAATTCATTGTATTTTTCACTGGTTCTTTTGTGGAGGTCACAATAGCATATATTATACACCATTAAAAAAATAATGCATTTTAAAAATAAGACTGATGGACAGATTGATGAATGAGTAGTGAGATTAAAATTAATATAAATGCTCCAGAGATTTTATTATTACCACAGTTAATAGAAAATAAAGTGTAAGTAATAATTCAATGTGCATATTCAAAGACCAGTATCTATTAAAATTAAATAAACAAACAACAAATGTTCACACACTCACACCCCCGCACTAGGATTCTCTGTGTTGCTGGTGGCATAGATATACACATATATGACATTACAAACACCCATGACCCATGAACAAACATTTATCTGTCATATAAATGTCTGCCCTGACCGGGAATCAAACCCGGGAATCTCACTCGGCAGGAGGGGTCACTACCAACTGGGCTATGGGGTTGTGCAATCTTTGTTATTAATATACTACAGTGAGTAGCTTCTGTTAATAATATAGTTTATTTAGCTTATCACACCATACCATGTTGACCAATGGTCTAGATATAATTTTACCTCATCAGTACTAATGATAAAACAGTGTTTTTTTTAATGTAATATTTTTTTGATAATTGTAATTTACTTTGTTATTAATATAGTGGCCTAAACATATTTTTCTGGGATAATTGTCTGTCTTTTTGTCTCTTTGTTTGAACAGGTATAACAGTAAAATAACTAAACAGATTTAGATGATTCTTGAACATTGGACCTTAAGCATAAATAATGGATTAAAATCTAATATACTTTAAGTATAATAATGTCACTGATGTTTATATTAGAAAGACGATATTCCGATCGAAAGGCAAATTTTGTTTGTTTAATTAATTAGTTTAATTTAATTACTTAGTTAATGTTCATATTAATTAAGCCATGAATAACTGTATGTTTTTCAGTTGACATTATTATGAATGATGAGACAAATGAAACTTATTCAGTGAGAAGTTTAATTAATTATTTGCCTTTGAAAAAGGATGTTATCATCATCAAACATCAGGCTTTGTTTACTATATCATAAAATTTTAGTATAAAATCAATCTTATCTAATCATTATTATTTGAGTGAAGTCCGAAGTTTACCAGGCAACTGATATATTTCACTAGACAGATTGTAGGTACTGTTTTGGCAAATTTATAACGACAATTCTCGCGACAGTAATGATTATTACTATGTGATATTTATCATAAAAACTAACATGATAATTCACGAAAACGATTTTATATTTTTCGTATATGGCTCATAAAAATGTTATTTATTTGGTTAGTGACTGACGACACGGAAAATACATCCTAAATGCAATTATATTGAAATAACATACGTTTTTTCTGATATTTCATTACAACTTTAATCAGATTAAGGTTATATGGATTAAGAGTTTCGTGGTACAAGGTATTTTACGAAATTCTTATCATATTTTTAAAATATGACTGTAGGTACTCAGTCATAAACCCATATTGTTATGATAACGTGATAATGACATTAATGTCGAGGACCGATTACAGAATTTACATTGTAAATTTTTAATAAATTTCTGGAACATTTAAAGCAATGTTTACCTTTCATGAAACTACTTGTTCTTTATATTAACGTTAATGATTTTGTTAATTAAGTTTGGTCTTAGTTTTGGCAGATTGCATATCTAATGTCAATTCCTTGATTGGACAACTGCACAATTATCATACGTTGGGACTCAGACACAGGAATGCTAATCAGAAAATAATTTATCTAAAATATAAACTAACATAATTAATTAAGTATGTGTTCTACAAATTATCAATATGTATATCTGTTATAAGACTAAACATCTAATACAAGTGCCCCATATGGACCTTATGATAAGAAATCCTAAGTAGCGCTGTAAATAATAATGATACTATGAGTTCAAAATATTTATTAATTGATGTAAATGTTTCCACCAAAGATAGTTGTTGACCCTTCTTTGACCTGTTTGTAGGGCTACTTAATATTTATATACCAAGACCAGGGCTTCACTGAAAATTAGTGTGGCTGTAATTTGCTGTAATCAGCCCTTTTTCGTTACTTGTGTATTTGCATGTAACTAAACTGATTTTATTATCCTCGCTTCGTTTCAGAAAATTTACTCCTTAAGTTAAATAATAGCACTGGCAAGCGATACAATTTTATTATCAATAGTTATTTGACATTTAATTAATATTATGTTTTATACATTTTACTATTTTAAGGAGTAGTTTTCCTAGATCTATGAATCAGAAACATGTTTATTTATAGCAATTGCTACAGGAAAGCAGTACTATCTTTGTTTTCCGCCCTCTTCACAGAATGTGGCTACTAACTTTTAGTTTCCATTTCGCGTAAACAGGTTCACTTTCTGGGATAATAAATCTTAAATATTCCTATATTACCCATAACCTTAATTCCAAATATGTTAAAAACATTTAAATTTGTTCAGTGGTTTGAGCATTACATGTCCTTTGACAGTCGGCCATATAGACAAAAAGTGACATATCTTATACTACTGTATAAATCTGTTGAGATTGTCGTGTATGTGTCGAGATAACTCATAGAACGACTCGACCGATTTTAATGAAAATTGGTATGTAGTGAGAACACGCAATTGCGTACATAATAGGCTATATAAAATATCAGTAAATGTAATGATATCTAATCAAGGAAAAAAACATAAATTTTGAATAATCACTTATATATAATTAATTGTTAAACCCGAACGTAATTGTATAACACAATAATTTTAACTACATTAAAATTAAAACAAAATCATGATGAAGAAATCCGGCCTCGTAATAGTTTTAGTAGTAGTATAGATTAATACTATAAGTTAATTTGAATACTAAAGTAAAAAAATGTAAATAATATGATCATTTATTGTCAACTTAACAGGTTAAATTCAAAGAAAACCGAAAATGTTGTTACTTTGGAGAAGGAAATAATGAAGAGGAAAGCGATGCTCCACGAGATTGAGGCGACTCTTCCAAAACAAAACAGCTTGTACCTGAAAATCATACTGGGCAATGTGAACGTTTCTATCCTGAATAAAAATGATAAGTGAGTATTATATGAATTAATATCAATCACATATATATATAATCACATATATCAATCACATATATATATATAGATAGATAGATATATCAATTATATAATTCTCATTAAAATTTAACATTCGCAAATTCGCTTTTAACGGAAAGATTTAGAGCTTGAACTTCGTATGTTATTAAGAATATCTAACGACTTTCAAATACCTTGCAAAATCAAATTAACGATTTCGAATAAAATGTAGTTACTATAAACATATAGAAGTATATTTACATCCCCGCAATTGGTGACAGTCCATGAATTTTGGAGCATGCTGTACTGGGCTGGTTGAATTAAAGGCCAGATTAAAAAAGAAATTACATTTCATTCGTAACATATTACATAAGCTTATTATAAAGAGTTTAACTATGCATGTGAGTAAATTACTTATTTTTTTCATTTCAGATTCAAATACAAGGACGAGTACGAGAAATTCAAATTGATTCTCAGTGCAATAGCTTTTGTTCTTGCTGTTGCTAATCTGTATTTTGATTTCAGGTATGCACACCCTTTCTAGAATGCCCGATGTATTGCTTTAGTCATTAGGAATGTGTCCATTGCAAGGCCTTCGTGTTGACAGAGGAGGCCCAGACTCTCTACTCCAGCTATTAAGATTGTAAGCCCGAAAGACTCTTGACTACGACTTCTGAAGCAGAAATTCTTATGATACTACCAGTAACAAGCGTCAGATTGATAGAAAACTTTAATTTGAATACGATAAAAATAATGTTACAGGCCCCTGCAACTGATACTAATATTTCTCCTGGTGTGGTACTACTGTACGCTCACCATCCGCGAGAGCATCCTCAAGGTGAACGGGTCTCGCATCAAGGGCTGGTGGCGGCTGCACCACTTCATCTCCACCGCAGTCTCCGGGATCCTGCTCATCTGGCCCCAAAACGAACCCTGGGAGGAGTTCAGGCACACCTTCATGTGGTTCATCGCATACATAAGTAAGTTTTTTTTCAACGCGAGGCGTTATTCAGTATTAAGTTTAATTGACTGCGAATATATTAACATACAAAGTTGTGAAGTTGACTGGTAATAAAATATTCTTTATTAAAGGCCATTGGTTAAGTGAGAAGCAGTAAAACTTCGGTTTACAAGTCTTCTCAAATGATTATCAATTGAATTTGATATACCTATATGAATTTAGTTGAGGAATTTCTTTCGCCGTTTCTATTCAACGTTAAAGAACCCTTTCGGAACGGTAGGAGAAGATTAAATGAATTTATATTTGACGCGTGCAGATTTCGAATCCAGATCCTCTAAGCAGGAGATCATAGTTCACCGCACTCTACTCAACCGTATCTCAATTGTTAAGATGTATTTCCATCACTTCCAGGCGTGGTTCAGTACATGCAGTTTAGATACCAGAGCGGGGTGTTGTATCGGCTCAAGGCGCTGGGCGCGAGGCACAACATGGACATCACCATCGAGGGTTTCCACTCGTGGATGTGGCGAGGGTTGTCCTACTTACTGCCGTTCTTATTCGGAGGCTATATGTTTCAACTGTATATCGCGTACACTCTATACCATATCAGCTACCACCCGGAGGCCACGTGGCAGGTATGTAATTTTTTTTGTGTTTAGAAATTACTTTAAAACGTGTTTTTTAAAACATGTTCTAAATTCTTCATGGAAATCTTTAAATGGAATAATTTGTTAATATGAGCAAATAGGTAATTGGTGTTGGCTTTGGTGTTGGCTTGATTATTTAAGAATACTGAAGTGTAAATCGATTTGATTTTACATTAATTGTTCATTTAAGGCGGTTTACGTAACGGGTTTTTGTATTTTAGGTTACAGTAAAATCTTAAAGAGTTTGACATCTTTCATATTTTATACTAGAAATTGGCATGTTTAGCTTTATCAAATCTATGCATTAAGTGTACAAGTATCATCACCCGCGTTTGAAAAAAAAATATTCATTTTTATCAAGCATTTAATAAATTTCATGTTTTCTTTCATTTTATTATTTTATGTATTGGTTTTCTTGGTTTTATGCAATACAAATACATTCATCTATTGCCATATAGATTATAAATATGTTAAGTATCATCTAAATAAAGAGATAAAAAGAAAAATATATATATATAATTTTTTAAACACATTAAATTTTTAAAAGTGGAACGTGCCTGTTAGTGTTGCCAGTACAGTATTGCCACTTATGTAAACCGCCTTTAATCGTAAACGTACTTCATTAAATCGTAACGGACAGTGTATAAAAACATAGTGCTGTCCAAATGATAAAAGTACGATACAAACCGGGGAACAGGTGCCGGCTCTAAGCGTGTCGTTCCTGCTGCTCGGCATCGGGAACACGGTCACGACACTCATCGTGATACCGCAGAAGCTCAACGAACAGGTACCGAGCGACTGACGACCGCGCTTGCATGCATATGTTCTACTATTAGGCAAATCGGTATGTTTAGCGCGATGCTAAATGAGCCAAAGTACTTTTGTAGCGTTCACATCACTTGCAACAGTGCATATTTGTATTTTTTTTATTAGAACCGTTCCTCACGATGCTGTAGATCTTTAGCTACCTTGTAACGATCAACCGTGAAATATTTGTTTATGTGCTATTGTAAATTTAGAGAAAAAAAGTTTCTTGTTAGGCGATGTTCCATGGATGGCAATTAGCACTCACGCACTGATGATATGATTATTTTTTGCAATGAATTTCATAATATATTTTTTTTATATATATGTATGTAGGTTGGCTTTTTTTTGCATCAAAGTAATTTGTATAATTTGCAAGGATATAGTAAAATATAGTGAATATGCATTTATAACTAGTGCGTTCAACATCTTAGACTTCATCACCACTTACTCTTACATCAGGTGGGAGCGTTGTTAAGCATTAACTTATTTTATGTAAATGTAAATGTAAAAAGTTTTTTATGAACAATATGTATTCGCAAGTCGAACTCGGAACTGAGTTGAATTATCTGTAATATTTTTAATTGTATGAAATTATCCAAAAATAATGAAAAATTATATAAATCTCTGAAAGTTGGTTTTGGAAAATCCAGAAGGCATATATGTACATATATCATTGCAAATTATATTGGGAAGCTTTGTTCTACCTCGATTAGTGTGAACAGATGGTGTTGCCACTGTATTAAGATATTAATATAGCATTTTAAATTTACTACCGTTAAGTGTATTTTTACAAAGTCACCCTAGTTTAATAATCATTGGCGTCATCCTCGCAGGTCGGAGCATCTACAGTGATTTTTTAACTTGATGTTTATGGTATACGATACTTCAGGTTCGCGTTTAATAAAATTTGATTATGTCTACCAATATATATGTATATAACTTGCGAACCGCCCTCGCTTCGCTTCAAAAAAACCTACGCCTTAGGCTTAGAATTGCATGTGCATTGTTTTAGATAAATTATTATTTTTTTTTGTTCATGGACAGATTGAAATAAAACATTAGATATTAAGCGATGCTTACTGCAATACATTAGTGAAAACCGATATAACGAAACCGATTAAGCCGTTTCTGGATTTAGCGCGCACAAACGCAAAGATAAGCAGACAAACACACAACAATGTTAACAACTATTGTTTTGGGTTCGATTGCGTTAATAAAGGCCCCTAATAATAGTTTTTCTCATATACCGTTAATGTACAGAAAGCGATCAGTTAGAATTTTATTATTTGTATAGATAATTCTGCGATTGTTCATTTAAGTTCTTAGTAAGGTTTCTTAACAGCTCAGTTCATAAATGTTTGAGAATCTGGAATTCATTAATATGAATGAACTACGAATTGCTTTTTTCTAACACATCTGTACAATTTCGAGGAAACCTAAACATGATAAATATGGTTTTTACAGCATGATCAAGTGTCTCTAAAATAAAACTCATACAATTAAAGTCTTTGTTAAGTTATTTATTGATTGCATTTAAAAAATTGGTTGTTGTAAAAATGAATTATTTTTGAGTAGTAAAAGTATGAATTTTACTCAGTCGAGCACCATTTCGTAATCGTGCTTTTTACAAATGCATTTATTATTTATTTTTTTATGAAGAAAAAAAAAGATTTCTGTGTTGATGAACTGTTAAAAAAATGTTATCTAAATAACCTTATGAAAGGGCGAAGATCTTAATAAAGGAATTGGAAATTATTTAGTTATTAATATTTTTCGCTACATTACTATGGACCAATGGAGCTTCCAGTTTATTACTGTTAATGTACGCAGTCGCACGCACCCGTCAATAATTATTTAATTATCGTCAGTGAGATTCCTATGTTAGTAGAGGGATAGCGAAATTGGCCAATGCTTGGCTTACTTTGACACGTTTTAAAAACGTGCATTTCTTTAAAAAAAAGGTATTTTACGTTGGCACTATTTACCACTTACGATGGTGGAGTTTTACTTTATTTTTCATCCCTACTTATAGTAGTGTTCATATTAATGTTTTTTTTTGCCTTTTAAAAGTAATGTTTATGCTTTGTAAACTTAATAGGTGTTGTATTATTTTTCTGTGTGAATAATATTGTTAAAAGTATTTCGAAGCTTATATCGCACATGTTTTTATACAACAATTGAATCTCTTTTCTGTCGAGCATGTCGCCTTCAGCAGATTTGGCCTATAAAAATTATATTTACAAAATAGAAAATGTCCGACCGGTTTGAAAAACCTTTTACAAGTAATTGCTTTAAAAATTATGTAGATTTTAATGTATTATAAGAAATAGAATACGCCCTGAGCATTAGCTAAGATGATTACAATTATAAAAGCTTGTTTTTGTTCAAAATTCCGTACAATTTTTTACTCATATTATTTGGAAACAGCATCGATGATTCATTGAGCGTGGATATTCTGTTTCATACATGGGCGTCCTAAATTAATTAATATGTTTCCTATACTTAACGCATATGAAAATGTTAAGTAGCCGATACCTGAATATTAACAAAGTTAATTTGGTGTCGATTCAACTTCATTCATCTTTGTATTACCGATTTCCACTCGAGTACTTCGTTTTCTGACTCTAATATTTTGCATATTCAAATAATATGCTTATTTTAAATGTATTATAAATATATTTTCATTCACGTTACAATTACATTTCAAATATCTTAATACATTTTGGTTGTGTTGGTGGGTGATTTTAAACAAGTAAATTTGTAGTTTTTTTAATAATTGCTAAGGTTCATAGTAAATAATAATATAAGTAGATAATTTCACAAACGATGTTTTTTTTTTAATAGAATTTCACAAACTATGGTGCGGGTGACATTTGTGAATCTTATAATTTGGGTGTTCTAGAAACTGGTTCAGGTGAAATTGAAATGACTACTATAAGGCACCACATGTGAATTCCTAGGTAATAAATACCGTATTATACATCTCTGTGTACATGTACTGTAATCTTTAAAATATCTTATAAAATTTAATTGTTAAATTACAAGCACAAATTTTTACGTACAATAATTTTAAAAAGCTGAGGTTCCAATTATTTAATTTCGTTTGTTATTGCTATAATTTACGAGTACATTACAAATCAATGTACCATATCCTCACACATTTCGAAGTGAAATCTCAAAATTAACAATAGTAAGTACGTGGTTCATCGATGTTTTTACTTTTTTCGGGTAAAATAAGTATAATAAGAATATGTTTGCCTGAAAAAAGTGTCATTTGCGATTATCAATATTTTATATTTGTGCCCCTGTATTGCGTAACGTTATCGCACTGTTTTTCCAACAACGTAATATTTATTAACTTGTTATATTTATTCTTCATCGTTGCAACCCATAATTATCCCACTGCTGGGCTCGGGTCTCCTCTCACGAAGAGGAGAGAAGGTTAAGGCCATAGTCCGCCACGCTGGTCACGTGCAGGTTGGCAGACTTGACATACATTTGAGAACATTATAAAGAGTTCTCGTATGCAGGTCTCTTTACAGTGTTTTCCTTTACTGAAGCAAATAATATTTAATACGTACACAATTTATAAACCTGGAAGTGTGTGCAAGGACTCAAATTCGAATCTTCCGTGAGAGTCCAACCTTCAAACCAGAAAGCTACCAGTGCAAACATAAATTGCATAATTTGTGTTCAAAGCTTGTATGATTATCGAGTTAAAAGTTGAAGTTTGAGGACTACATCGATAATCACCGCTATCTAAAAGATGCCCTGTGAGAGGGCTGGTCATGATTATATTTTATTTAGCTTCATTATTCTACTTCTAGTTTAATAGAAATAAATGTTACGTCCTTCACGACACGAACCGTCGTTCGACTAAATTAAGGGAAGTAATTCATTTCACGCACTAGTCATAATTTAATAGCATATTTTGTTTGTCATTTTTATTAATAATGCATATGTTTTGTAAAACTGGGTTGTATTCGCATATAAGTCACTCACTGATGAAACATATTTATGACGCTTTTGTTGTAATTGTTAAAAATAATGATCTATTGGAGGAAACATGTAAATTATTTGGGAAGTGTGAATAGGTTGCATGGAAACTAGTGTTATAAATAATCGTGTAAAGTTTGATTATTGTAATGTGTTAGGAAATAAGATCTGGTTTTCAAATATTTTTATTTATTAATGGGTCTAATAATTAAAATGTAGTGTATAGTGGCTTTGTATATTTTAATTTACATTTTTGTATAACAATGTATAACGGATTATGCCTATTATTTATTTTATATGTAACACTGAATAAATGTTTTTTAGTTGCGGCTTAATGATTGTTGTTTTTATTTTTTCATTGATTTTATTTACGACTATTGACAGGTGCCATATCTAGCGGCTTTGTTCCTTACGTTGCACAGCTTCAATATGTACACAATACTACAGACTTTGCGCAAGAAAACGCAAAGTGGCTTGAAACTGCGCTACAAATTGCGAGCTATCGCGTACCGGCTGTCCAATGAACTCGCAATATTGGTACGTGACTGATCTTCATGATGTACGTCTGTCTACTCGCTTTGGGAAAGTTACTGCTAGGTGTGATGTTACAGGCCAAGAAATTAAAAAATAAGAATGTACACAAACTTCTAAAATTAATAATTGAGTACAAGGCAGTAAAATTAAAAGGTCGATATTTTTATATAAAGGGCTCAATGCCCTTGAAAAATAAAATCGCTAACTCAAATCACAGTATAAAAATTAAAACTACGTGCACGATAACATGTAAAAGAAACGCTATTTAAGTAAAAACAACAACTTTGGCATGTCACAGTTGTAGTCATGGGAGTGGCAGGTACCTGTCCCGAATTCAATCGTCTTTAAAGCTTCTGCTTTCATCGCAAACGGTTCATTAATGATGTATTTTGTAGTGAAGTGAGTGATTGGTGGTGGTAAAATTTCCAATGTCAGAAACTACATAATTTAAATGACACAAAACAAATTACAAAATACTGGAATACATATATTTGAAATAAGTATACCAATAATAGAAAAATAAACATTTACACCTACCTTCTATAAGATTTACCGTTCGAATTGTGCACCTCTCTTGGCTGAATACACATCAAATACTCTTAATTATACTTCACACTGTATTTAGAATAGACTATTCAGAGCTACTTTTATTCAAATTAAAATAGCACGAATGACAGTTACCTACCAAAAGATTGAGCCACATTTCTATTGTACTACAATAGTATTACAAGCTGATTGAAATACACTCTTACATCGGTGCATTTTACACCTCGGCAAGTAGAAGGTAAGGCAAGGTAAACCATAGAGACATTAATTTTTATATTGTGGGTTCGCAAGTTTTTTATTTATATCTTTATTAATATGACTGTGGTTTTTAATTTAACTGTTGTTATTTTAGAGAATAATATTTTAATAACAATTCTTACTTTTTTGAGAAATTTAAAGCATGGTAGGTATTGCATAACCAGTTACATTACTTTTCCGGTTAATTCTTTATCATTTACATAAATACCTTGTCTTTTCACTTTAAATGTTAAGTAGCAACATATAGAGGATTAAAATAATATTTAGACTCTATGATACATGTCTAGTTGTTCTTTAAGCTTGAAGTGAACATGATCGAATTCTTTGTTAATCCAATGATAGGTCCTAAATAACTAAAACGTATATTTTTGTGCACTTATTGTTCGACCTAGATATGTGTTGCCTGTTTGGATGCGTTCATTGTTTCAAATATGTGAAAATGTCACCTGGATAGAAATAAGTCATTTGTCCCGTTCTATATAATGTTTCATATTGTTCTTGAATGCTAACATCTGGAATTACGTGGTTTAATATTTGTATTTAAAATTGCAGGATCAAAAATGGAGACATAACAAAGTGGAAACGAAGTCTGAATAATGGAAAGTATAAATGATTGTGATTGATTAACAGTGATAGCAAGGAAAGTAAAATATCAATTTATATGAAATCAGTAAACTCATATTTTGATATTCTCTGTCTTTTTTAAAGATACTATTGTTATGTAATTTTATTGTCTACTCTGTAAATACAGCATTTAAAGTGCCTGATCTTTTATTGATGAGACCTAAACTTAAAATGCAGAAAAAAGTAAATCAGATAAAAAGACTAGTAAGTACAGAATTATTTGACGTTATAATTACTAAATTCAGTGGTTTGGTCTCCCATGGACAAATGCCTTGGCAACAGTGGTTTTTTATGTTGACATCTAGCACAACATTATATTCACGGACATCTTAACTCCTAAGCGTTGCTGGCTAAAAAAGCCAACAATTCTTGCAGTGGAATGACATTTACGAAGGGTAGTGGTTATTCAGGCAGGTAAAGAACTTTAACACCGAAAACATGCTTAGCAACCTCCGATAGAAGTGACATATTATTTATGTAGCGGCGTTAAACCTGAGTTTCTAACCATCTAAAAAGGATGCGGAATGAAACCCAGGTTACAATTTACATGTACTCTGTAGTGATTGGGCATTACCTCGTCCGTTGACTTTTTCAGTATGTACTAATGTACTCTGTGGTTGACTTCCGAGTCGAGGTTGATTTAAATCCAATGAAATTTTGTACCCTTTAGTGTCCATTTACACGAGCGTTGCTACAACATAATGTTTTGATAAAACGCAGTTAGACATAGTTTCTTATTATTGTTTCATTTTAATTCTATTATTAGTTTTACTAAATTGCATGATGCAGATATGCTAATTGTTCGTAATGTTCGTTGCGTTGTCGCCGCGCAGCGTCTGCGATCGGCATATGCTTATCGAACGCCTACGCTGGAGAAATATGGATTGCCCCCTAGACGCCAAATGTACATTTCGGTGTTATTCACTACATTTTTACTTAAGTGGGCGATTAGTTAAAATACTTGGTGGTAAGTGGCGAAGTAGTCTCGGCACACACAAAACGCACTAACTTAGTAAACTGTTCATTTTTGCCATTTATACATATAACCATACAGGAATATTCATGCATTCAAGCTATTCCAATCTAAGATTGCACACGGTATTAAGGCAGAGGACTAGAATAAGTGCATGAAGTGTACGGCAGG
This sequence comes from Megathymus violae, assembly GCA_003671415.1. Classification (NCBI taxonomy): domain Eukaryota; kingdom Metazoa; phylum Arthropoda; class Insecta; order Lepidoptera; family Hesperiidae; genus Megathymus; species Megathymus violae. The sequence goes on from PDGT01000041.1 coordinate 2,136,280, forward strand.
AATATTTATCATGTTTGGACCTACATATATTCACCGGACGCCACGTTCGACGTTGATCGGGGGAATCAGAAATTGAAATGTGCAAATCCTATATCAAATAGAATGCCGATAAACGAGCTATTGCGGATGTTTTCGAGACTGATGATTGGTTGTAACTAAATTAGGGTCATCGATAACTTTTTCAGCATTTTACTGTATCCACCGATTACAATGAATCTAAAAATGAAAGCTGTATATGACCAAAAGTTTGTAAATACTTGGTATATTTTACTTTTGGATATAACTAAGTAAAACACGAAAAAACTTCTCACGCAGTAATTATTTAATCATATAAATTACTAGGAGACATCTGTTTAAGCAGAAATTAAAAATAATTAACAAACCAATGAATACACGATAAACGTTTTAACCCGAGGTCAAATTAAAGGCTTTCCAATAGCAAGGAAAATGTATATTTTTTTATTAAATATCAGTCAATTATAAATGTACAATTAATACGATGTACAAAACGTCTCGAAAGGAATTAAACGCCTGTAATGAGCAAGCAAATTTTTAACAAAATAGCAAGAATTGCGTTTGTGACTTGGGCTGTCCTTAGCCCTCTAGTTAACTTATAAGTTTTTAGCTATAAACCTAGGTATAAAACCCATAATAATCTAAAATATGGTTCGAAATTAATTATTTAAGTAAGGTACAAAGAAACAACAACAATTGACAGAATATTATGTCTGAATATATTTACATTGTTTTCGTGTTGTCCCTATAAAAGTACTAATCGTAAGTAAGGTTTTAACGAGCATAAGATATTAAAGTTTTATTATCATTCGACAAACAACTTTTTGCACTTCTGCAAGCAGAAATCTCCAGTCTATACTAATTATTATTATGCATTAACTAGTTTTTTCGAATAGGTGACATTGTAAAACATTTCCTGATGTTATTCATTAACAAATTATTGCTTATTTCAGAATTTTAATATTAGAAGCCTAATAGGCAACATGCTATTTACATCTCATACGTATTGTAATATTTACATTAAACTACCTTACAGAAAACCGCTATTTACAGTTAATTCTTCTTAGTAATTAAACTTAATTATCCTCTAATATTTATAATATCAAAATAACAAAAATAAATTAATTTTACAAATGTACTAAAATTAATTAAATCTTGTACACTTAGTAATAAACCAAATAAATGTGATTTTCATTGCCACTGTTTATTTTAGCGCAGACATTCTGATTAATTTCAGCCTGAAGTACTTTACCAATTGATTCTCCAATTATTTGTTAATCATTTTCTTCGTAATCTTCTTCCCCTCCTTCACTACCAGAATTGTAGTGTTCGTCTTCTTCAGGTTCTTCTATACGGGGCTTTTTAATTAACAGACCTTGTTTTTGTAATTTTTCTATAGCATCCATAGTAGTACGTTTGGCAGCACTTATATTGTTTTGGGTTTCCATCTGAGAAGCTTGCTTAGCATTAGTCCTAACAATTTTAAGTCCCGCCATATTATTTAGTTTTGTAATATGTTGCTCTGAATGTTGTTCCGATCTTGCCTGTGTTGCTGTTACTACAGATTTACCTTTCACAATCTTAGTGGAGGTAGTACTAAAGTCCGACCTGCTACTAGACGCAGAAGAATAATTGACCATGGTGTCATCGTTATTATTATCAAATGAATCCATAGATGGATGCAAAGAATCTTTCGGTTTTTTAAAATTAAAATGCCCAGTTGCATTTTCGGGAGCCCTCTTTACTGTTTTATTCATAGCTAAAGGGGATATTTTCAATGGCTTGCCTATCACAGGTTTTTGAACACTCAATTGAGGTGATATTTTTCTAATGTTTGAAGGTCCAGGTACATTAAACCTAGTCATACCCTGTTGTCTCGGTATTATTTGGTTCTGTGGTCGTACGGGAACAAATTGCCCAAAAGATTTTGAAGGAGGTACAGTGGGAAGTCTTGGGGAAGGAGTAGCATTTCTAATTTTGGTACCGACGGTTGGTGCTTTCCTTACTGTCATACCTTGTAATGGTTTTGCTTGTTGATTTGCTACTATTAGACGTGGTTTATAAACAGTAGAATTTGCATTTTTGGCAACTTGTTTCGAAGACTGATTTACTGTTCTTATAGTTTTTGTTACAGTTGTAGTTATTTCTTCAATAATTGTTTCCGATTGAAAAGTCTTTACAGTTTTAACTGTGTTTACTTGATTCAGTACTTTTTGGCTCGAAGAAGTTGCAGCAGATTGATTAACATTCTTAGTTAAAACTTCACTGTCGTCATCTTGATGTTCAACAGCTCGCATCTGTTTCGAAAACTTATCTTTGGAAACTTTATTTGTAACACGTATCGCCTCCTCTTGTTTCTTCCGAGGCGAATCAGTTTGCGATAATATGGTATTTTTGTCACCGAGGGATTTAATTGTCAATTCTTTATTTTTTCTTTTAAAATTATCTAAGCATTTTGATGCTGCGTTTTCTTTTGATAATGTGTTTGTTTTAATGTGTTTTTCGATGTCATCAAATTCTTCTTCATCGCACTGAGAATTGTGAGTTTCTTCTTCATTTTCACTATGGGAAGCATGAGGTGACTGTACAGTTACATTTTCGTTGTATTCCATATCGTTCTCACTGTGTAAGCCTTCATCATCTTCAGGCATCTCCGTAATCTTTAATTGGTTAGTATTTTCTGAATCACTTCCTTCATCATTCATATCAAAATTATCATCTATATCTTCATTATGAAGCATTTGATATTTCTGTGCATCAGGTGATGAGTATTGAGATTTTATTGAGATATTATTACCTAGTTTTTTTAATGTGTTGTTAAGGTTCATATTTATATGTTTATTCTGGGATATATAATTATTTTCATTATTGCTTGAATTTTGAAAATCTTTGTCTGAAGTGTGTTTCGAGCTATCAATGGGTATCTCTTTTTTAACATTTAAAATAGTTTTATTGTGTATATTAGTCGATTTTACAGTTATATTTTTGCTTAGATGCTTCAAGACACTTGCTGAAGCAGTAGTTTTAGCGTCGGTACTCGTTGGGGTATTTTCTATTTGCTCATGTTCAGATTCTTCGTCAGCAAAATCCTGATCACTATCAGAGTCATCTACATTAAATATTTCAATATCCTGATCTATTTGCTTATTTTTTTCAACCTTTTGTATAACTGACATTCGGGAGTCATCAGACTGATTACTGTTTATTTCTGAATTGTTTGTTACTTTAGAGATGGGTTTTGCAGTCACATTTGTGAGTCGTTTCAAAATATCGATATTAAAGGTGTTTTTTGTGTTATCTTCTTCCTTGATGCATCCTTTTGGAACATTTTTCATATGTATAGGTGACTTTGCATCTAATAGATGGTTAGGTTTCGCAGATGTATTTATTTGCTTTGTTAACAACATTGGTGTTTTAAAATTTGCATTATCTTTTTCATTAATCATATTTTTATGACAGGTATTTAAGTTTTCGTTCATTATATGACTGTCTAATTCATCATCTTCACTCTCATCATTACATTTTGTAGTAGAAGTAATGCATGGTGTTATTGTCAATTGCTTATTTAAAGTTTTCAATGCGTCTATGGATTTTGATGGAGTCTCTAACTTCTGAAGAATATTAGATTTATTTAATGACACGCTTTGCGCATTTTTGCCTAGTATTCTACCAACTTTTAATGGTTTATTGTTATCAATTTCGTCAATATCGTTAAGTTCGTCTACTTTATCTACCTCCATTATATCTTTTTTATCTTCTGCATTATGAGCAGGTTTTATTGTAATGAGACCACTCAAATGCTTAAGCGCCTCTAATGATTTATTATGTCTTCGTATATTTTCTTGTTGAAAATTTTCATTCAAATTTTTGCTATAACTACTTTGTGTGCGATTGGGAATTTCTTCATCGTCACTAGCATTTGTTTCTATATCTTCTTTATTGTTGTCTAAACTATCATTGTTTTCGCTTAAATTCATGTCTGGTTGATATAATTTATTTTGTAAATCAGCAGATTCTAAAGTTAAGTTTGATTTTTCAAGTTTCCTGATGTTATCAGTTTCATTATTAGATGTTGTTTCAACGGGTTCTTGTGGTGATAAATTTGTGTTTTCCTCCATATCGCTCTCATTGCAGTAATTATCATGATTAATTATATTTTTGTCACTTAACTGTATTTTAAGTTGTATATCACTATTATCTTGTTCTATTTCATGATTGTTAATTCCATTTGTTAGTTCGGCATCACTTCTTTTCGATGAAATGTCGTCACCAGAAGCTAATTGTTTGACATTAGATGATGTAGCTTCTTGTATGTCAGTTGGGTTGCAGAATTTGTCTTTATTCAAATCTTCTGTGTTAGACATTTTTACTATTTTGATTTGATTATTTCCCTGGTTTAATAATTTTGATAGTAACTCACTGGATGTATTTACTGTTTTAGGTTTTTCTGTAGCTGCAACCGGTATTTGTTTCGGGACAATATTTGTAGCTTTATTAATAACTAAGTTTTTATTAGTTTTCAATATAGGAGAATTCGGGCCACTATTGCTTTTAACAGTAATACCCTGTTTCTTGAGTTTAGCTATAGCAGATACTGGAATTGCCTTCGCAATATTGTCTTTCTTCGCCTTATATTTTTTCAAGACTTGCTGTGTTGGTACTTCTTCTATACCTTGAACATCTAACCCATCACCAAAAACATCCTTATTCATATTGAGAAATTCATCTAAGGTAATAGCTGCTTTCTTAGATTTCTTATGTTTTTTATGTTTTTTCGATTTTGGTTTGTCTACTCCATCACTGTTCCCACTTTCACGAGATTCATCCATAATTAATTGAAGAAACTTATCCTGCAATGAAGAAAAATTTTTATATCATCGCATTACTGGGTTTGTAAATGTTATGCATCTTAGGAAGTACTTATCTTCAAGTCCAAGAGTGATTATTTATTTATGGAGTACCATACTGATCAAATGATAAGAAAACTGTCCTAATTTTCTCTTATTGGCAATAATTAGGATGTTTAATCCTAATGCTACTGAAGTACACTAGTAGGATTCTTTAATAACTGTTGCAATGTTAATCACTGAATACTGTTTATTCAGTTCACAAATTACTTAGCAACACATCTGAGAATCGTCTGGAGTTAAAGACATCTATGAGCAAGACCACTTATTATCAGATGGCTCATTTGTACTCTTCTGTTTACCGGCACTTAAATTATTTAATTTTACAGCAAAATGTTTTTTTTTAACATAAATCAACAGTGTTTCTATCAAGTACTAGTTATTTTGATATCTAATTTGTTAAGGTAATTATAATTGAATGATAGTAATTACAGTGAAAGCAATATGTAAAAATATTATTAATAATATAACAAATCCTTGTTATAATAAATGCACTCTTACAATGCCTTCTTCATTTTCAACATTCTTAGTTTCTTCCTCTACTTTCTCTAGAATGGGAGGTACTGATTCTAATGAAAAATCAGTTATATCTGCAGGGCTGAAACAAAAAATATATTTTTGTATTCTACTTTTATAAGAAATTAATGGATAGTGGAGGTTATATGATGAAAATATAAAGCAGACTTTGTTCTCTTACAAACATTGGATCTTGGCCACCTTTACCAGACGCTAGCTTTTTTTTTCAACACACATAAATGAAAGTTATGTTAAGAGTTTACCATATGCTTATCACTAATTAAATATCTAGAAAAACTAACCCCTCAAGGCATAAAAGGGGGTGAAAAATAAATTCATAAAATATTTGATAAACATAACTAGTAATTGTTTCAAATGTAGTGTAGGCATAATTTGTAAATATAAAATACATCTCATGTTTTAATTATACAAGACTGTATAAATAGTTTTAGGTTAAATAAGTAAGTATATTTACATATCCCTTTCATCACTATAAATATCATTAAATGAATGAAAACTAAGATGTAGCTCGAACGCATCCAGGTGGTAGAACACAGCATCACAAAGTGGACATCTTAACACTTCATCTGGGCTTTGATTTTCATCACTGTGGTCATCTGCCATGTGTTTCTATAAAAAATAAGCAAATCCCAATAGCAATTAAACACGGTTTTTAGAACGTCACCATAATTTTTTTATATTATTTCATCAAGTAAACAATTTTGAATAAGTCAATAAAATTACTTAAAATAAATAACATTTACTTACATGCAGATTTACTTTATTATTATACTCTTCTCCACAAAAAGGACAGTAATAAATCTGTAGCAACTCCTGCAATACAATACAAAAATATACTAATTTTTTTTCTGAGATTCTTGGGGACTCCAACCAGTGAAATTGCAAATTGCATGGACAAGCAAATTGCCCTGTTCATAGTCCACTCTGATAATCAAGCAAAGTCAATGGCATTGGATCCCTTATGTTGGAGGTCACTGAACGCTGTATCAATGAGCTTTATTTTGATAATGCTCTTGTATTTTTTACAAGCCTGGCTAGAGAGCAACTTATTTCTAAAAATCTAAATTGATTAGAATTTCAATGTCTTTTAGTTCCATTAATGCAGAAAATTTAAAACAAACAGGTTCATTTTCCTCATGCTAGACATTATATTGTTGACATTTTTGATGTTATAGATGTCCATGAGCACCTGTCACATGTACATGTCCACTTGTTTGCCAGTTAGTTATTGCGAAAAAAAGGCATTTGTAACTCATTAGAAATGCATTACATTCAAACAAATGCTTTATATGTATTGTAATTTTTATATTAAATATCTTAAGAACATCACATACCTGGTTATATGTCTTTACTTTTTTCGAATGGCCAATTGAGGGTAATTCCGTATCTTGACGATGAAAAAACTTATTATGGTATAACATAGCTGACGGCAGAAAGAAATCCACATCGCAGCTGTCACAGTGATAGACATTTTCGTCTGTCTTAGCCATATTGATGTGGCTTGACTGCATGTGTTTATTGTATAAATGCTGGTAACAATGGTCAAAATTAAAATCTACTAAAGAAATATTTTAAAAATGTTGTTACTAGCAAACCTCTACTCATGTGTCGTGTACAAGCATTTGTTATTGAAATGAGGTGCAGTATGTTACCTTCATTGTAAAGAGCTTCCCACACCAAGGACAGAAGTGTTTGGCATCATGGTCGGGGTGCACTTTGTGTTTATGCGTAATCGCCTTCGAAATCGATTTGAATGTCTCATCACACACATCACACCCAACCATCTCATTATCCTCGGACTTCTCGCTTCCCGTAGACTGCTCATTTTCAAAACGACTCTTGTTTTTCGTAACGTTATTAAACTTCGGGTCGCCGTGTTTCCTGAACAACATTTGTAATCAATATAAACATAAATTATATATTTTATCAATGTGTTATTATTTTTAACTTACCTGAAATGTTCTTGCAAACTTTCCTTGTCCTCAAATGTTTCGCTACAAAAAATGCAAGTAAAATCTTGAGTCGAACTCATATTTTCGAAAGCAGTAAAACAAAACACCCTGTCAGGATACTTTGGTATTGTGATTCCGGTGCCCAAAAACTAAACCTTACAACATCATGATCAAGAAAACCAACTTTTGAACATCACAATAAAGTAATGGCATCTATTCATATTTTGGCTTATGATAGAAAAAATTATATTCTTTTCATTAAATAATACATTCTTTTATTATCAATATCAGCACTAAACCACTGACATCAAACAACAGTGACAAGAGTTGAAACGTCCATTTTGTAAGCAAAGCCAATGATTATTATTCGGTACGGATAATTATTACAGAGCCAAACTTAGTTAAAATATATTTATTTTATTATATATTTTATTATTATATTTTAGGTTTTTTTAGTACTTTCGTATTATAAATATTACTAATAAATATAAATATTACTAATGATTGAAATTAATTTTATAATAAATATATACGATCAACGGTAATTTTTATAATAAAAAAAGAACGATAATATTTTAAGCAGTAAGCACAATATATCGATGTAAATGAATAGTAAATGTTATGCGATGCGAACAAAATTTTTTTATTGTTTAACTGTCAAATAATCAGCACCATCTCTTAGAATCCTCATGAGCAATCACGGATAATAATAAACGAATTACTTTGTTCTTTTTTCAATAAGCTACTTGATATGTTGTAACGTTCTTACAACTATATCCTAACTTAAAGATTAAAGAAGTTGACAAATTTTTATTAAACTAATATTTTTGCTACTTTTTATTATAGTTTAATTTAAAATATTTCTGAAAGTACAAGAGAAATAGCTCTATTGTAATCAAGAATATTTCGAAATATGTTCAAGAGCTCTATATTGATCCTATAAGAATTTACTAATTTAATTAGTTATCTGAAAATGAAAAAAATATATAATAATGATTTACATTCACTTGAATAATAAGTATATTAATAATTAGACTTTATTCGCGTAGGTTTACATTATTTTATCTCTTAACTTTTTAAATTAGGATTGGTCTTTTCTCACGAGTGTAAAATTTTTGAAAACCCGGAAACACGTATTCTCGCATGTAATGTCGCATCTTGATCATGAGTACGGATATTTTAGTGTAACGAGTCCGTACGAATGACTGCTACGTTTGCACCGGAAAGCAAACGCCATCTAGTGGTGCTGTGCAGAGTCTAGGAGTGTGAACAGTCGGCTTGCGGCGACATCATTATGGATTCAACCGTCGCCACAGAGTACATTTGTATATACTGTTAACCGTCGCAGATTTGGTTAATTTAAGTGATTTCGTGTTCAAGCAAACGCCTTCATATTTCTGTCTTCTTATTTTCGTCAGATTATACGTTTGCGAACATGGCTGATGATAATTCTTACAACATTTGGCAGACACACACACACACACTCACTCACTCACACACACACACACACACACCTATTTTACCCTGATGATTCAGGGTAATAGACTCTACAAGTGTTAATGTGAGAGTATCAGGATAATGTGGCATTAGGGTAGCCACCCTAACCTTTTTTAGCCAAAAACTATATGTCGGTAGCGGTTCACCATCTACGTTAAGGTAAAAGGTTAAAACGCGCGGAGGACTGATTAGCATTAGGGTGGATAAAAATGGTATGTTGTTAGCGTTTTCCCGTTACGACTTGAGCACATCTTGTTGTGTAATAGCCTTGTCCCTCTATTGGACTTCTGGGGGGTAGGGGGGTGAACGTTCTAATGCGGGACTCGTGGGAACAACATGGTAACACATAATAGTAAAACAATAACAAAAGTAAAACTTGAAAATAAATTAAGAAAATAATATATTTAAACGGTTTTATTGAAAATAAAGATAATATTGATATAGATAATGACTAAAAGCTAAAAGATTTAGTAGATCCTAGGTACCACCAGTCATCACACCACTCTCCTTATCAATCTAGAGCATTGATCAGACAAAAAAATTAAATCATTGGGCGTAGCGTAAAATAAATATGTACATTACTGTATGTAACTATGTACTATATATAAATATGTACAGTGGACTACAATTGTACATAGGTTTATTCTTTTTTGGTACATTATCTACCAATCTAAAATTTACTGTTGGCGACACTAACGTGCGCCTCATCACCTCATCGTCGTTAGTGTGAACAGTCAATCTCCCGTGACCACAGAGTGCATTAGTTGCCCGTGACCCACAGCTCATTCCGCGGACTTGTTAGTATATTCTAGCTTTTGTTACTAGTTTGCACTGAGGATAAAATTATTAACGTTTTATTTGATTTATTTACTGTTCTGTTGATAAATTGATATCATTGATATGCTTTGATCACGGTGCAACCTCCGATTTGATATTTACTTCTTATCTTTATATAACGAGTAGGTATTTATCAAAAATTTATTGTATCGTAGATATCATGGTTTTATATAAGGAAGACGTGACCTGAAAACTTTAAAATTGTAAACTCGTACAGATCATTATATATATATATATATATTAGTTTCGTTTGTTGTATTGTAAGAATTTATAATAAAAACTTTTATTTGATTGTTTTGAAATATTGTAAGGTTGGACCAACGTTGTTGAAATCTATATAAGTACGGTAAGGGAGTTGAAAGTTATAATGGAGTCGGAGAATAGATTTGTTCACAATTCACGTAACTAATAATCTAACCTAAAGAACTATATGTTCATTTGACAGTAGACATGTTGATCCATGACGTTATAATCTAACTTTTGTGTCCGTTTGGCGCGAATAGACAAATTTTAAAGCGTCATTACAACGCACTTCAAACAAGAAGTAAACCCACTCTACTTTTACTGAACCGATATTACCAAATGAATTGCTATTTCTAAATATAAAACACAATAATAATGACAGTCGTTAGTTCAAGACTATGGAAAAATATATCTCGAATTTGTGGAAAAAAATATTATTTATTTTCTTTGGAAATATTTTTCTTGCAATCTATCGTAATTTTACCCAATTTTGTTCCACGCTAGAGGATATTCGGAGAGCCGGCAAGATTTATTCCAAATTAAAATAGTGATGGTTAGTTTCAGCTCATCTAATTACTGAATATTTATAATAACTTAAATATCATGAATTGAGAACATGCGTGAAGTTCGATATATAAGAAATAACAAAAACTAATTCCTTTTTTTATATCGATAGATGCGGCGTTTATCCGTCCACGATTATTGTCTACTACAGAAGAACTATTCGAAATCGTTTTTGATCTTATACAAATATTATATCCTTTAATAATTACGTATTTTGTTAATACATTTGTGCATGTCAATGTTTACTTTTTTTTTTGTTACCATTTGTAAAATGTTTTATCATTGCCTTTCGAAATTTTACGGCGAAAAGTCTAAATACAATACGTCTTTTACATATCTATACTACAATATAACTCTATAGTGTGTCTTTCTGTACATTCAATTTTTTTTTTGCCAAATTTCATGATAAATATTCGTTGACGATGCTGAGAGACCTAACACTCCTACATTTGTGTAGTGGAGTTTAAGTAGCACCCTTGTGTGGGATGTAACGGGCAATGCTGCCAATCGTGGTGAAAATCCCTGATTTGCTAGGAATTAAGGCTTAGCGCGGGGCGAGTACGGGGAATGACATAAATCGGGGAATTTTGGGGAATCCTGACCAATTTTTTCAGTAGAATAAATCAATTTAATGTCATAATCTATTTCATGTAATACGTACAACTAAATAATCACGTTCGGATTTTGCCAATACAGCTCGACACTGCTGTCGTCATGTAGAATGGTAACACCACTCAAATGCCTGCTTAACTGTCATGTGAACACGATTTTGTATTTTCTACACCATCATTAATTCATTTTTATGTTTGTCGATTTTTTATTTACTGTTGAATTTTGGAATTTTCAATAAAATTATTGAAAAGTGATTTAAAAGTGCAGCTATTGTTAAAGAAGTAATATAAAAAAAATTAAATAGGTCAATAAATAATAATTTTATTTCAGTTACTTTTTATCAAATCATTACATTTAAATTAGTTTTGTATAAAACAGTGTTTTTATTCCAAAAATATCATATCAGGAAATTTGGGGGCAAAGAATTAAAACGAGCGGGAAATTTCGAGGAATTGCACTGACGTGACGCGGAGAATCGAGAATTTTTTATTGGCAGCACTGGTAACTGATTTCTCATGCGTTAGAGGTGCGAGCGCACCCAATTTTTAAAGCGGTTAAGATTCATTCAAAAACAAGAAGAAAATTCCTTTGCTCACGTTGACATATAAAACTTTTCACATAGCTAGTAAGAAAATACAACATGTGAATACTGTAAGAACAACAGTTGCTACTCAATTGAATGTACCATCATCGCTAAATTCACCACCACGGTCATGTTTACGCGTGTTACTCGCGCTATGACCACATTACTATGCATCAACAATATTAACTTCTGCGCATCACTCCCACGACCAGTCACCATTGCGATAAAAATGGTAATTTGAAGGATCCTAATGCATAGTACATTCCTCATTGAACGAGTAACTTTTATTAGCGCATGATAATTTTTTGCAGTGTAAAGATTATAATTGTACCAAATGGTTATTTTCAGAATTGTTGTGAGGAATTATGTCAAAATTATATTCTGTTTTTTACGCTACTAAGCGATTTTCTTCAGGAGTTGCGGATAAAGTCCGCGCCCAAAAATATGTTCTTACTAAGTATTTTCAAGGCGAACCTAAGGAAAGCGATTTCAAGATAGTTGAAGAAGAATTGCCAGACTTAACAGATGGAGGTAATGTATTATATTTATGTACTTTACACATTTCTGATATACGTTAAATATAGACTGTAAATTTGTATATATGCAGAAAGTAATCTCCGGAACCACGCAGCTGTTTGAAAATTTCTTTTATCATTTTAAAGGTATATTATTCCAGATTGACATAAGTTATTATATGTATATCATGTAATAATAGTAGCTTTTTCAAGCCGAACGAAGTCGGGGCGGGCCGTTAGTGTAATAATAAAGAGCATAGTGAAAAAATGAAACTTTTTCTGAAGCATCTTAAATCTTGATTATATGATATACATGCTCATAGATTCTGCAATAAAGATTCTCATTTGAATCGAATTTTTTTCAAACAGTAGCAGAGACTAAATATATTAAATTTTGCCAGTGATTTCATGTCCACGAATTTTGTTATAGAATTTAGTAATCCTCTTCTATAATATTTTTTAAAACTGGCCACAATGCAGAGATAAAACTGTAACTTTGGTTTTGTACAATCGATGTTAATGTATTTATAAAACAAATAAATATATATTTAAATTGATATAATGCTTACGAATAATTAAATTTATATGGTGCAAAAAGAACTATATAGATTCACAAGACGAAAAAGAAAAAAATCTATAACTAATGTTTTAGATCACCAAGTTGCCTAATTTTTTTTTTTAAAGTACCTACGTGTTATGAATAAAGTGTTAAAATAAACACCTAAAGTGTTATGAATAAAGAAATGTTTATGAAACTCTGATTTGGTATTTCATTGATAGTTGTGATAATAAAATCCATTACTTAATTTCAGAAATCATGGCGGAAGCAGAATATCTCAGTGTCGATCCATATATGCGGGCTTACATGATTGGCTATAAGCTGCCTACAGACATGATTGGAGGGCAAGTGGCAAAGTATGGAAATAAAAAAAATATATATCAATTCACAGCAGGGAAAATATACATACTACATAATATCTATTTAAATTTCGTAGTACAAGGTGGTGCTAGGTGGTTGTGCAAGATGATGCATGGTGGCTGTGCGAGGTAGTGTATGGTGACAGTGCGAGGTGATGCATGATGGCAGTGCGAGGTGGTGCATGGTGGCTGTGCTAGATGGTTCATGGTGGCAGTGCGAGGTGGTGCATGGTGGCTGTGCGAGATGGTGCATGGTGGCAGTGTGCGAAATGATGCATGGTAGCGGTGCAAGTTAGTGTATGGTGGTAGTTCGAGGTGGTGCATGGTGGCAGTCCGAGGAGGTGCATGGTGGCAGTCCAAAGAGGGTGCATGGTGGCAGTGTGAAGTGGTCGATGGTGGTAGTGCAAGGCAAGGCTGTACGTAGTGGCGGCGATATTGACCGTGTGATGTTGGCAGTTTTATAGTTTACATCGTTTTTCTTATATGTTCCTACCTCTGAGATAATAAGTTATGAGTCACAGAAAAACAAAGAGTTTTCTTCCTCCTTGTTCTCGTTTTAATTATAGGTCCTTTTGCTTATAAGGGATTGAAATATTCTTGTTGAACCTATGTCTAGTATTATCAAGTTATTATTTAAATATTGCCAAGTACTTATATTTGATGCAGTAAAATCACTATATTTTATAATCACTAATTATATAAATATTTCTAGGATAATATCTAGCCGTAATAAGAAGTTCCCTGTAGGAAGTTATGTTGCTGGACAATTCGGTTGGCGGACTCATACAGTATGCAAACCTGAAAGTGCAGAATGTGATGGTTTTCTACCTACCACGGCCGTACCAAACATTGATCCACATCCTATTTCACTTGCGTTAGGAATATTGGGTATGCCCGGGTATGTATACATGTAATTTTACCTATTTAAATAATCATTATCACTAACCAGGAACATTTAACATATACTTTGCTTATTTTCGCTTTTTTACAATGATTGTTTTACGTTCATAAAACTGTAGGTATGTATGTCAATAATGGGCAAACACGCGATCAAGTTATTTCGCCAAGTAATTTATAACACCAAGACTTTCAGTGCCATCTCGGCCAAAAAAGAAGCATTGAAGACACTTATTAACTTGCGAATCGTACCGTAACCCCGGTCACTCACATGCGCGCAAAGGTTTGAAATTTGTACGAATGTTTGCACGAATGTAAGGAACTGATAAGCAAATGGGTTCGCATATGAGTATGCAAATCTATTTGCGCACCCCCCTACACTCCATCCATTTCCAATATAAAGAGTAGCTGGAACTACTACTATAGTACGTATTAGTAGTTAAGTTTAGAGTAATTATAGTAGACGCTGCAAACTACGAAAAATGAAGACATCTATCACCTATGCAATCGTGTGCGCAACTGGTCGCACGAATGTGTGGGAGACTACGCGAATGTTCGAAGTTCGCGCGCTTTGATGTGCGACAAAAACCGACACAGCTTGGAAAACCACGAATGCATCAAAAACTTCGCATAATCATTTGCGCAGGTCGTCCTACACTTGCAGGTTCGCGTATTCGCGCGAATGTGAGTGACCGGCATAAAACGTACCGAATCAAGTAATATCGTTTCACGGTTGATTTAGAAAAGATTGTAGTTAGCAGGGTGGATAATTAAAATTTTTGAGTGTAACCATCATGTATTATAGCCTGTGGGATTAATTTGCATTGTACAAGCAACGTGGGCTCCAATATCGTAGAGATATAGCAATGTGTTGATTGACATTTCAGTAATACAGCTTACTTTGGGTTAAAAGAGATCTGCAAACCCAAACCTGGTGAAACAGTTGTGATCACAGGCGCTGCCGGTGCAGTAGGATCTCACGTTGGGCAGATCGCTAAAATACTGGGTAGGTAAATTAGCGGAAATGTTTTTATTACGTTACTACTTTTTAATGAATATCCTTTGTTTCATACTTTACACTATCTTCTTCGATACGCGTTGAATTGTAATAATGTGTTTAACTAATCACATCTAAGAGTAGAATACGTCGTTTTTTAACAGTATTTTTATTTTTTTCAACGCGGACAGTACAGTATTTACTTTCGCGACACAACGCGCAACATCTTTTTACTGGTGACTTCCTTATCAACACCTTCAAAATTGAGTATTTGAGTGAACACTGATTTTTAGGGTTTATTTTTGTTTAAACTTGATTGCCTGAGTGGAAACTAATGGCATAAATAAAAAAAAATAGAAATGAAAACAGAAATGAGTAATTGATGATTTCACTTGTTTCAGGCTGTCGTGTTGTCGGTTTTGCTGGGTCGGACGAGAAATGTCAGTATTTGGAGAAGGAGCTTGGGTTCGACCGCGCATTCAACTACAAGACTGTTGACGTCAGGGCGGCTCTCAAAGAGGGCGCTCCCAATCGTGTCGACTGCTATTTTGACAACGTGTGTTTGCATATTTTTTGATATTTGGACGATATATTAGTGTAATTTTATAAGCCTGCACACAAATAATTGTATACCTTTGAGGAAACGAATACATAGTATTTAATCCATGGTTGAATAACATGGTTAGTTATATCACGTATTACAAATATTACTGACATCAGTAACCATATGTATGTATGAATTTAATTCAGGTGGGTGGTGAAATAAGTTCTACGATTATGGGTTACATGAACAAGTTTGGAAGGGTGGCTGTTTGTGGATCTATATCATCGTATAATGATGCGGTGCTGCCCAAAGGTATATTCTTACACCCTTTAAATATTTTTTTATGTCAATACCCGACAAAAGTCCAAATGTTGGTGATTAGATGACATCGCCGCCTATGTAGGAATTTCCTCATACATCTAAGGCCGCACCGAGATGAGGTATCTTTTAGAAACATGTCAATGGCGGTTGGTATACACGTAACGAACTGTTTCAATATGCACTAGCGCTGCTCAGTCTAAATTTGGTGGTGTACCACCAAATACTGTAAATTACTGTAGTTACCATAAATTACTGTAGTAAGCGAATTCCCTTAGCATCGTTAACGCCCCATTACTGCAATAAACTTTGGATTGACGTCAAAAATGGATGGAGATCCTAATATTTGGAACCTTGCCATAGAGTACTTACTGTCATAATATATATGGATTTTATATATTAAATTACATATTCCGGATGGACATATGCTATATATTAAGTGTATATGTATAATAATTAATTGTTGAACCCGAACGAAGTGGGCACGGGCCGCTAGTAACGTCAACAAGCAAATCTTCATTCATTCACACACTATCACAACTACCGATGTCACCGGTAGCATTGTAACACACCAAAACATTCTGTGTACGTAAAGCAAAACCAAGGTGTGGAAATTATTCATATGTTATTTTTTTAGTGACACTTTTACAACCTGCATTAGTTTTCAAGGAATTAAAAATGGAAGGATTTCTGGTAAATCGCTGGTTCGATCGATGGAATGAAGGAATCGATATGAATTTAAAATGGCTACGCGAAGGAAAACTTAAATATAATGAAAAAGTGTATCACGGGTTTGAAAATATGGTGGACGCTCTTGTTGGAATATTGAGAGGGGAGAATACTGGTAAAGCCGTTGTTAAAGTAAAATAAAATATTTTAAACGTCTTGTGTTTCTTTTAAAGTACCCATTTCAATACAGTAAGAGGACAAGAAAAACGTAATTAGAAGACTTATACTGCGGCATACATACATCATGCTATTCTTTTATGGCTTTGTTACACAGACAATAACGATAACTCAATGATTTAATATTTTAAAGCTTTATGTTACAATGTGAGATCATAAAAAATATGAAGGGAACTAAGTTCATTTTTATACATATGATATATACAAATACTTATTTCATGACTTATCATGACATAAATAATTAAAAAAATATTTGATTATTATAAAATAGATAAATCTCGTGATAAGCTTTCATTTCTTTTCTTCGTTTAAGAGCAATAAAGACTAATCTTTAAAAATGTTATATAGTTTTTTTGGATTTATTTACTCGTTAAAAAAAGGAACTACCCATTTTATAATCAACATTACAATTAAATTTAATATTATTCAAATTGACTGACATCCGTTCGGAATTTAAAAAAAACCTTATAAAATCGTTATATTTGTTTAATTTTTATGTTTTCAATTAATGGTTGTAAATCTATCTTTCATTACATCCATAGAGTAAAAAGGTTACTTAGCTGGACATGATTATTGTATGGGATCTAATTCAACGGTCTAAGCATGATCGTGTCTGAATATTATTAGTCTGTGACGGAACCGAACTGTAACTATTCCGTCATGAAACCACAAATAGTGCACAAACACAAACAGTAAACAAAAACAAATGGATGTTTTCTTGAGTTTCATTGCAGTTTTGGTATATTATTAATTATGATAACTTGTTCACGTTGAGTTATTAGTTTCAATGTTCAGACATGGCTCTCTCAGATGTTCTTCGAAAATATTCAAAAAAATCAACGCATAATTTGTTTATTACTTTAATCGAAACTCCCTTGGGAAATATTATAGCTGCCGCTGATGATGAATTTCTATACCTGGTAATATTTGAAGACTCCAAGAATAAAGACAAGCAAATCCAAGCTATTTCAGAACAGTTAAAATGTTCCTTTGCTGAGGGTAAAAATAAGATCCTTGAAAGTTTTGAAGTAGAACTTAACAACTATTTATCAGGAAAACTCAAAAAGTTTACAGTGCCTATTAAAATGTTTGGTTCTGATTTTCAAAAGGTACGTTACTTATACTATACGGGTTAGATTATATATGAGTTATATTAATAAAATGGGGAACTCGTACTTTATTTGTTCAGTCACAAAAAGAAACTAAAAGTCGTTGTAATTCTTGATACCGGAAGAGTATATAAAAACATGAAAAAGCCGTGTAGTTTTATGAATACGGCAAATTCAAGAATTTGATTGCATTCATTTTAATAAAGTGGTTTGTAATTTATCCAGCATTACTAAGTGATTTGATTCATATCTGATGTCAGGGTTTTAATCAAGACACTTATATTCCTTCTTTATGTAACTTATTAATTTGTAATCATTATGTTCTATTTAAAAAAAATATATAAGAGAAAGATTTCTAGGTTATTATAAACTTTGTGGAATGACTTCGTAGAGTTAAAATATAGTATTCCCATTACTCTTTTTATTTCCGTTTTGTAAAATTCCTTTGTATTATAGGGTATTGTTTAGTATTATTTGGTAGGGTATTATTGTCATGATTACCAATACATCTATGACTAAGTTCAAAATGGGCTTGTATTCCAATTTGAGATTTATTATAGCAGTCTTTTGGCAGCGGTGACCACTTATGGAAGCTTTTTGAAAGTACTTCTGTGTTAATAATTTAATAACACCTTTAAAAAAAGTACTTTCATAATTTTTGTTTTATTCACACTACCCTATTTTGTGACAGGAAGTTTGGAATGGACTATTAAATATACCATATGCTACAACTCAAACTTATGGTGATCTTGCAAAGGCAATGGGTAGACCTGCAAGTCATTCTCGTGCAGTGGGAGCAGCATGTGGGGCAAACCCTCATGTCATTGTGGTCCCTTGTCATCGACTTGTTGCAGCTTGTTCCAAGGGAGGTTTCAGTTGTGGGTTGGATAGAAAGGAATGGTTATTACAGCATGAAAATAATTGTCGTTCACAAGGTGAAAAATAAAACAACATCATGATTTTAAGTATCTTGTATTAGGTTATTTGGATAATAAATATTGATATCAGAATAATAATATTTTTCTAAATTATGTCAATGGATTTGACGCCATTTTAAATAAAGGTCTGTCACATTTGCTTTCAAAATTATTTAATTACAAACAAACATGTATAAACCATAAATAAATTAAATATCACAGATCTGATTGTGGTAAATGATTGGATTATAAATAATACAAACAATACACTCCTTAATAATGGATACCAGTATACATATTCTAAAGGCATATTTTTAATTCTTTAGATTGGAAGAATGCTTATGTGTACAATATGTTCCAATGAAATATCAGCATTGAGCAAGTATGAGCAAAAAAAAAATCCAAATATCCTCTATATGGAATTCCTTTACAGGAAGTATTGGGTAACAAAAAAACATTTGTTTAGCCTAAAGTAATTTCTGCTTCAAAGTTTACTGAACTTAAATTTACTAATATTACTTGTGCATGGTAGGAAAATAATTTACCAGCCTTAGCTACCATCTCCTTTCTAGAATTAATCCTTAAGAGATTTGGCGCATTTTAGTCGCAGTGTCGAGCTGCTTTGTGTAAAAGTTGAGGCTGACAAGGGCAAAATTAACACGTTCTTTTTGAGTTTTAACAAAGCAGTACATGGAGTGTTTGATTAATTTTTTTAGGTCCAAAGTGTATCCTTGAAATATTAATTATCGTTTAACATTTGAAGATTCAGTGTCATAGAAATATTTGTGTTTAATGCCATTAACAAAAATATTTCTTATAATCTTCAAAACGGACTTCAAAAAATTCACAAATTTAATGAAATCTGTTGGTGAAAGGTCTCTAGCATATAACTAAAAGAACTAAAGATAAAAGACTAACTTACGCCTTTTACGCGAGCTGGTCAGTGGAACAGATCGTCAATTTCTTAATCAGTCGAACAGATCGTCAATTTCTTAAAGAGGTCCTAACGAGGCAAGAACAGTTGCGGAGTGTCTATCGGAAACAGAAGCGGCTATTGTAGTTGATAATAAAACGGGCGAAGTACCTCGGCCGACAAGAGATGTTGGGGATTTAAGATACAATCTTTGTGTAACGGCTGCTTATTTGTGGATTTTTCAGGACACCTACTAATGGTCAGTGGCCCCTGCATCATGTATGTTGAAGTAGAGGCGCTCCCTTCGCTTATGAATTGTATATACCTTTGGATCGTATGCGAAAGCGATCCAATTGCGTCCAAATAAGATAAGCTCGGAATGTTGAGTTGAAGTGTGTATTTCGTGAAACCACACACGTAAATGCAATTCCCAACGAAAAAAAATTATAATAAAAAATTATCTTGATAATATATATTAATAATAATAATAAATAAAAATAATGTAGAAATTACATAAGAAATAAGAAGTACCTTTGTACATATTTCAGATCATTAATGTCACACTTAGCAAAGTATGTATGTACATGAATATATAAATAAATAAATAAATCCCGGAAATATTTGTGTTAAATACCACTAATAAAATATTTATAATCAGTTAAAAAAGGACTTGCAACAGAACTTCATAAATATAATGAAATCTGTAGGAGAAAAGCCTCAAGAATATCTTTTATTGACCATATTATAATAGAGTGCCCTGAGTTGCATAAGTTGGTGATGGGAGCCGCTCTCTGCTACTTGTCCGTCGCTCAGCACGCAGATGCAGTCAGCATCACGCACCGTGCTAAGTCGATGCGCAATGACCACGCAGGTACGACCCGCTTTTGCGGTATCCAATGCGGCTTGTACTACCTATGGGCATAATTAATCATTGACAACGAAAATTAGATATATCTACATACACATAAAACCACACATTGTGTACCTATTGATTCTACATCCGAATTTACGAAACATTTGTTATAATGAATCAATAAAAAAAGAAATGCATGATGTAGGTATCCTATTAGCTATATTGTTAGAAAGATTAGATAGAATCGGTCGATAGAATTGGAAAGTGCTTTTTTATCAAATGTTATTAAGTATAGATAAAAAAAAATGCATGAAATTTCCCTAAAATTGAATAATAGAAGCTAGACATTAAGTTTTATTAAGAGCGTTAAGTTTATTTTTGTAGGTATAGCAGGTTTAGTCAGCTGACTGCGCGCAGACTGGAAATGATGAAAACCATTGTTAAAACAACATCTAGCATGATTTGTAAAGTTTTGAGTTATAATTTGCTTTTTAATTTATATTAATAAAAGCACATAGGTACGCAAACTAAAACTCAGTTGATTTTGACGAGGTTGGTAATTGTTTTATTGGTGGTAAACCTTAAATTTGTTTGGTGGGAAATACAACAAGCGAAATAGAGAATAAAAAAAAAATATGACTAAATTGAAGTCCCTAAACTCAACCCAAATAAATAAAAAAATAATATTACAATCAAAATATGGTTTTAAAATACTATAAATTGAATCTTAAATTTGTTATAATATAACGGATTTCAATTTATGATTTTACCTTTTCATTTTTCGTATCTAGCGCACTAGTGGCTTCATCGAGTAATAGCATTCGAGGCCGTCTGATTAGTGCTCTGGCAATGGCTACTCTTTGCTTCTGCCCGCCAGACAGCTGAGTGCCTTTCGAACCAATGTTAGTATTGTAGCCCTGTAAATAAAGCAATCGTAGTTTTAATACTTCTATGCGATTGTAATTTTTTCTCAATTCAGATCTACGTATTAGTCATCACTAATTATGTACGTCTAAATAATATCGCTCTTGCACGCTTTGTCATTTAAATTTTAGTTGGAACTGAATATACAGATAACAATTATGTTAAAATATGTGATACTGCGGCGATAAATTCGACAAAACTGTTTCCCATAAATAGTGTATATCTAGTTTGCTTTACGCCGTGGAATTCTTAAGTCTTCTGTATAATTACAATGTGTTGTTTTATAATTTTCCCCAAATATACGAAAGTTGGCTTTATCGATCAAGCTCAGATCAGAAGTGATGTTTATCATTATAAATCCATTGATTGATGAAATAATCGACGATATCTTACACAATGTTACAACTTGGATACTCCTTTGAATGCAGCCATATCTTACTTACCATGGGAAGTGTTAATATGAAGTTGTGAATGTTGGCTTGTTTTGCAACATCAATAATTTCCTCTATAGTTGGTTCACGAGAGTTGTCACCATAAGCAATATTCTCGCCAATGGTTCGATCGAACAGGATCGGCTCCTGCTGCACAATGCCTATCGTTTTTCTGATGTCCATTAATAGCAAGTTTGGCAGAGGAATGTTGTTTTGAACCTATAAATTTAAACATATGTAAAATAACAATAATGCAAATAATATTGCCATAATACTAAATCCTATAAATAAATGACGAACGATAAAAAAAATCTAATGACAAAGTACCTATTGTAATACTAAAAGTACATAATTATCAGGAAATTTAAACATTAATAAAACAATACTGTATTTTGAATTATCTGAGCTGCAACTCCGCTCTTAAATGGCTTCCGCACGGCATTATTCACAGTTGTCAGCCGCGATACCGATTTTCAGGGAGACCAGAATAAAGAGGATACAAGTCAGCTGCGCTAGTTACACTGTCCAACACGACTTAAACTAATAAAACTATTAATTACCTTATTTAATTGCCGGATCATATCGATAACATTTCTTTAATATGACAAATTGCCTTGTTCATTGTTTGTGGTTAGGCAACAGTTATAATGGTCAGACTTGAACGACAGTTACCAAATTAAAAGGCAAGTTGTAAAAACTACTTGGGCCTTATTAAAACTACAGAATATTTATGAATTGAAAAGAAAAATAAATTTATATACATATACCTAAAATGAAGCTTATAATCTACGTGATTAAAATTATTATTTATTAGTGATTATTATGTTAGATATAGTGGGTAGTTAAAAAAAATCTTTAATATTTTTTTTCTATTCTGAAATTATTGACTGATTTCGGACTGCGGATGGTCGATGACAGTCTGTATGTGTCTGTGATGTAGTGATTTAAATGTAGCCGATCTGGAGCCATGCATGTATACCTTACCTACATTATAATCACCTAGATAGGTTTAACTTACAACAGTTCCTTCATCAGGGTCGTAGAAACGCTCCAGGAGTTGTATGACTGTACTCTTTCCGCAACCACTGGATCCCACCAGAGCAATAGTTTTGCCTTGTTCTATTTCCAGATCCATGTCTTTTAAGACTTGAATAAGCGGTCTGGTTGGGTACTTAAAGTGTATTTTGTTCAAACTTGCTTCCCCTGTTCCTCTCTGAAAGTCGTATTACTTGTAATTGTAATAGTTGAATTTGATATTTACCATTGGATAGTTTTAATCTATTAAATATTTATTTAAAAGTATTGCATTTAGCTTTATGATTTTGCCTAAAATGACATGATTAAATAAAACTACAGAGCATTCGTCGCGAATTATAAGTTCGTAATTCGTAACGACAACCCCACACATAATAATAGACAACACACACACATAATAGACAACAGTACAATTGGCACTATGTATTGAACTATGTGGTTTTTAATTATATGTTCAAAATATTCTAGAATTTAAATAACGTAGAGTCCTTTACAAAGTTTTCCACTGCTGGCGTGTCTGGATCCTTGATCTCGGATTCCTTGTTTATCATGGCGATGATCCGAGCGGCTGCCTTGATGCCTTTCTGGAAGTTAGGTGCGAAAGCAAAACCTTGCGCCGCGGAAGCCGAACTCATTAGAAGTGCCTCGGATGATCTGTAATATTATTTCATGAAAATGTTATACCCTAATAGGATTTTATGTTTCGCGGCTGCCACGACCACACGTTTAAGATATTTTTTATCACATAAATTTTTGCTTCGTCCAGGGATCAATTACGAGATTTTAGTTTGACAGCATTAACCAACTTAACTTCGGAATCGCAAATATAAGATTTTTAGCCGTATTGGGGCGGCTTAGAATACTACCCCCAATCCCATGCTAGCAGAACAGGGTTTCGTAAGAGACGACAGAAGCCAGCCAGATTATATTATCAGTATTATTATTAAGTTATTAATATTATTAATTATTAATTATCTTTCCGTGAAGCCTGCCTGGCTAGCTACCACCCTCCTGCTTGAGTCAGCCGCCAAACGACTCGTCGTGTTCCGGCTGGGGGCTTGAGAGCCAGTACCTTCTTTCTAACCTTCTTCTAATTTCCTGGCCGACAACGCATCAGTGATATTTCTGCTTTTATTCTTGCTGATGTCCATGGACAAGGGTGACCACTTACCATCAGGTGGCTTGTCTGCTCGTTTGTCGGCAATTAACATAAAAAAATATATTATAATAACAACGAAATAAATTTAATCGTAAATTTATGACCACTTACTTTAGTATGATAGAGTAGTGAATATGATTGTTGATAATCAAATTGCCTCCGTAGTACAAAGCCCCAGCGTATACGAAATTGAAAAGGCCCCTAGCGACGCCAAATACGAGCCCGCGCCAATGTGCTGACTTTTTGGCAAGAAGAAGAGCTGGCAGGAGACGGGTAGCGTATTCCTTGCAAAATGTTGCTTCCCTACCTAGTGACGCCACCGTACGGATATTTGCAACAGCTTCGACAGCTACCTATAAATTAATGATTTTTATGTTCGTGGAATAATCAATTAACTCTTAATTTTTTTATATTCATAATGCTGATAATTTAAACCACTTTATAAATTAAGTTATGATACTGCATTTTACACGAAACTCACTTCAGTTTCTAGCGTCACCACTGAAATTTACAAATGTAGTCTATGTATATATATCTATTCAAATTATTAAACTGTAACGGAACCGAATCTATATTTATTTAGTTTTCTTATAGATATAGAAGTCAAAACATTTATTTAGATTTTTTGTCTGTCTTTCTGTAGGTGTATTACCACGCAGAAAGCAATCAAAGGCATTTAATTTTTTAGATTACGGATCAAGAACTGGGAAATATTTCATCCCAGGAAATGGAACACGTTATCTATATCTTTGGGGGTCTTGTTTTATCCTATACTTACTTTAGAACTATTTTCCATTGTTTTAGCGGCACCGAATGATTCAGCAGATATTATTCTGCCTTCCTTGTATAAAATAACCGCCATTAACGGTACAAACGCGAGCGTCACCATTGCTAAACGCCATTCATAGTATAAAGATAACGCCAGACCGAATATAAATGTGCCTATTGCTTTCAAAACTGTTCCTATACGCTGTCCAGTAGCCTGCGAAGAAATAATAAATATTAAGTGAGTATATATTTCAGTAATGCTTGCCTTACAGACCTCAGCAGTAAATCATTAAAAAATATATAAATTTACTAATAAAATGAGATAAATCTTTAAATCGATGGATTATATTAAAATGTACGTTTTAAAGAAGTACCTTCGTTTTTTAAACTACGCAAAATATACTTCAAGTACGTTTATGTATATAATGCAAATAAACACAGAATAG
The DNA here is from genome assembly GCA_003671415.1 of Megathymus violae. Taxonomy (NCBI): domain Eukaryota; kingdom Metazoa; phylum Arthropoda; class Insecta; order Lepidoptera; family Hesperiidae; genus Megathymus; species Megathymus violae. The sequence goes on from PDGT01000041.1 coordinate 2,161,677, forward strand.
TTTTACACATTGAGTGTCATTTATTACATTGGCAAAAAATAACGTATTTTGGTGAAAACATTGCCTAGTTGTTAATAATGATCAAAAACTTGTTAAATCGGTTTTTAGATACATAATGCTAAGGATTTCGTTGAAAATTTTGTACCTGCGCATTAAAAATATTTTAGCTCATTTATCAGGAACGAAACTTTAAAACAGTTGTATGAAATATCTATGAAATGAATATATATGAAATATCTAAATTGTATGTTATGCCTTCATTAATACACATAATTAATATGTAGTAGCAACAACATAAGAAACTTTCTATACACTCATCATATTACCCCTTGGACTAGTGCTGCTTCACCAGAAAGTCTAGCACATAACGCGCCAATAGAATTGTTTTGGTCATCAAAAAATGCGATTTCCTGGTGTAACAGTTTTTCGAACATTAATCGCCTCAGTCTTTCAGTAAGGTATTCGCCAGCCACCGCGTAAAAAAATACCTGAGAATTTATGAAATAATGATTATTATATATGTATACCGGTTACGTATTCGTCACAGAAAAAAAATCAGAGGTTTCAAATTAAAAGGCCTAATCAATTAAATATCCTGCTTTGTTCAGAACAGAACAATCATATATGCTTTTAATTGGTATCCATTTTTCGTGGTATTCAATTGGAATTTTATTTTACAAGTACGTAGGTAGATCACATATTACACAATATAAGATATTTATTTTGCTTACTTCTGTAAAACACGTTATCCCTGAGAAAATGGCGATACCCACATAAATCAATGCATAATTTTTAATATGTGCCATAACCTCTTCCGTATTTGGGTTGGAGAGAACCTAAAAATTAAAAAAGGATGAAAATATTTTACTTTTGTATGAAAAATATGATTTATAATTAATATTGCGAGGTGTAGTTCTATGCGATTATCACTGGTTTTACGTATTATATGAATACCAAATAACGGCTTCATACAAGTTCACGTCATAATATTTGTACCATATTCCAGAGGGTTTAGATTATGTTACGTTCAGAATAATACGACTTAAAGTCATTATTTAGTTAATTGCGGTAAAACAACTTCCATAATATAATAATGACACCAAGCTATAACTCTACTGAACAACGGACAACGTTGAGGGTTTAATCCCTTCTGATGTAAGTCGTCCTATGTGTTACCCTTTTGAATCTCGACGTTACTCTTGCATACTGTTTGGGGTTTTTATCTGACTAGCTAGCTCTAGCTATCAGCTATAGTGTCCGAATGCCAGTGAAGAAGTAAACAAGCGGTTTGTTTGATTTTTTCATAGCCGGCAACGCATCAATAGTCCTGGCGCTGACCTTCGCGTGGCCCGTCTACTTGTATGCGGTTGTTACTATAAAAAAGGTTTTAAAAATGATTTTCCATCTTACCCCAACGTAATCACTAAGTATAACTGCCATCAATGGCATTGCAAACCCAGTCATAACGGAAGATGTACTGGCTACAGCTATGGACCTCCACTCCGGCGCATTCAGCTTGAGAACACGCCAGAACGATATATCTTCGGTACTTATTTCTTCAACTTTCTCCTGATAGTTAAATATATACCGTAATTAGAATCTAAATTAGTATTATGTATTTCATTGATATTTTGAAAATTAGCGGATTGAGAATTCGATATTCATGAAAAATTATATGTATAAAAAATCTGTTAATATGATCAAATTCCGGTACGGTTTGGTCGATTAGTTCCGACTTCTACAAATTGTATATTCAATTTAATCTTTTGAGCCATTTACCCAAGTAGAAATCCGAACATGACATGGTAGTTTTTCAACACATTTTTTTTTACATAAAATAAGTTGATGCTTGACAACAATCCCACCTGATGGTAAGTGGTCATGAAGTCTAAGATGGTGAACGCACTAACTTATTGCTGTATTGCAGTCGCCTTAAAATAAAGGAGTTCAATGGGCAGACTATTAAGGCTATTAAGACCATTAAACATTAGCTTAATGGCATTCTCTACCACTCAGCAGAAAACTACCATATTAGTCTAAAATTCAATCTTAAATTTAAGTGTTCGTAGATTTACCAAAAAGCTTACTTCAGGATTAGTTTTTGGAATTTCATCTTCATCGTGATCACTTCTTATTGATATCGTCCTGTCAAAAACCTTCGATTGATCTGTGAAATAATGATGTTCTGGGTAAAATAATGAGTTATTTAAGAACAGGTTATTCCTATTCATTCAAATTGCCACTACCTTTTTCAGTAACATCTGGAGATGACTGAAGCATAACCATATCATAATAATGTCCCTTTTTACTCATTAGTTCTTTATGGTTTCCGCATTCGACTACCTCTCCACTTTGAAATACGTAAATCTTATCAACGTTTCTTATTGTTGAAAGCCTGTGTGCTACGACAATTGTTGTTCTACCTTCTTGGGCCTGCAAAATAAATTGTTGTTTTATTCCTCTCGAACAAAAAAATAGATAATACCTTGATTAATGACTTACAACTAAAAGAATATTTGTGTACCTTGTCTAAGGCCTGTTGAACTTTAGCTTCTGATGTCATATCGAGAGCACTGGTCGCTTCATCTAGTAATAAAATAGGTGGATTCCGGATAAGTGCTCGTGCGATTGCTATTCTCTGTTTTTGTCCTCCAGATATTGCAGTACCACGTTCTCCAACAATAGTGTCATATCCCTGGAAGATAAATTCCTTGGATTGTCTAATGTTAGAAGAAAAATTAACCTACGAAGAAATTAGATTAAAACGAGTTTTTATGACAATTTAATTTAGTAGGAATAGTTTATTATAATAGTTTACCCAGATATTGCGCGTAAATAATTCTGTAATACCTCTTAGAAATATGAGAATCTTACCGACGGCAATTTCATAATGAAGTGGTGAGCATTTGCTTGCTTTGCAGCTGCCTCAATTTCTGCATCAGTAGCGTCTTCTCGTCCATAGCGAATATTTTGGCGAAAAGTGGTGTTGAATAGAACTGGTTCTTGGCCTACCAATCCTATTTGAGCGCGGAGCCACCGCACTGATAAATCACGAACATCATGGCCATCTAAGCGCACCTAATGCGATAAATTTGAGTTTAAAAAAATAATCTTTATACACTATAAAACAAAGTGGCTTCCCGCGTCTGTCTGTCCTTCTGTACGTTTAGATCTTTTAGTCTACGCAACAGATTTTGATGCAGTGTTCACTGTAATTCAAATGATTTATTCGGAGTGGTCTGTAGGTATAATACATGCATGTTATATTTACAGAAAATATAGAAAAGTCAATGAATTTTGGACGCTCTCATCGTTAACGCTGACTACGAGATACAAATCGAAATCTTGTACTATGGAAATTGTGTATTTAAAAAATATCTACCCTAAAACACCTATATTGTATGGATAAGCCATAGTAACCATTTTTTTACGATTGTAATGTTTTTGTGAGTTATATTTTTGAAGTTATTTTTATGAATATACATACTATTAATTTTTATTTCATTGAATAATTTATTTTATTGATAATGTTGGACATAAAATTTTCTATTTACAGCAAACCATTATTATAAACATTTTAGAAGATATTACAGATTTTCAATTGCTAAAAATTTGTATTCGCGATGCCGATGCCATGCATACGCACATTAGATACACCCGTGCGGAGCTGAGGCGGGTCACTAGTTATAAATATAGCTTACTTTCGTGAAATCTAAAATAGTCAAGCAATACATACACTACCATCGATGACATCGTAGTATCTGGATAGAAGCTGTATGATGGTAGATTTGCCACTGCCGGAGTGTCCCACCAGAGCCACTGACTGTCCTTGCTGCACGCTTATATTAACCCCTTTAAGTATCTGTTATTGACGATAGTGGGTATGATTATTTTAATTCTATCGTTTTACATACAATATTTGTTCATACTACTAGATTTCTTTAAAGTCGCGTAGGCAAATATGATCCTATATTTCTTGAACTCAGTCCCAATCATTTATTCTGTGTAATACCGAGAGGCCGTCTAGGGTTGTTATTATTAGTGGGATTAATTTAAAATATTATTTATAGGTATAGCAACCGGTATAGTCAATATTTTGGAACACCTCTAGACTTATATAGAAATAATTACAATTCAACGAATTATTGTAATAATAAATGTTTACCAGCATAGCATATATATTACTTACGGGCACATCGGGTCTGGATGGGTAGTGAAAATCAACATTTTCAAATTGAATGTTTCCATTAATTGATTTTGGGATAATTCCGCGATTCAGTAAGGGGTTGATCGTCGGAACTTTATCAATAAGTTTAAATATTTGAGCACCTGCACCCCGGGATATTCCAAACACTTCCATTAAGGTTGAAGAAATACCAAAATATTCCGAACCCGTTATTACACCCATGAAAACCTGAAAAGTTATTAAATTATGCACATTTTGGAAATCTTTAGATATTGTTGACCATGAACTCCATGAGAACTGGTTCAATTAGCGATGACATTGGTTTTATTGACTTAATTAATCAATTATTTAATTATTGGAATCAGCAGTGACTGATACATTCAGTGGAATAGATGAAAATCTAAGCTATACACCTTAATTATACTTACAGCGATTACTGTATCCACGTCATAGGTTTCAGGCTCCGAAAGCATAAGTTTGTAGCCAACCCAAAACGATAACGCATACGAACTAAACGAGAAGAAGTATTGCATGCCCAACGAAATGCCATTGTAAAAGCCTTAAAAAATATACTTAATAAAGATTATGTAAATATACTTATTTAATGAAATAAAATTTTCGAAAATATTGGTAAAATAAATGTTAAAATCGTGATATTTAATTTCATCACGCACATCCGTTTCTAACGTGAAATGAAATATAATTTTATCATATAGGTAGAATAAATCTAAAGCAGAATTAGAATTGAATAAGTTTTATAATAAGAAATCGTATCTGATATGACCGGTAAATACTTATAAACTGGTAATTTGGTTTGACAGAACTACTGATAAATAAAAAGTGCGTACTACATATACATGTCGGTTGTATAGGATGTCTTCGGATGGCGGTGGCGGGGGTTCACCCGTTACATGTCCTGCTTATAAACACAACAGGGTGGTACTGACATACATATACAGGTGACTGGCAATATGTTAGCAATCCGCGTCAGGGGGATGTAGGGGAGGTCATTTAAAACCAAATTACCTTCTACGACCCTATTATACCTTCTACTTATCTAAATATTGTGATTCCTTTTTTCAATTTACAAAGTTGAATATCGGACATTCTTGAAAAAAACCATAAAATATTACATTATTTACAAATGGTTGATAATTGTATAGGGGTCCGGTAATTTGGTTTTAAATGACCTGCCCCACATCCCCCTAACGGATTGCCAACATATTCTCAGTCACCTATTGAAGGTTATATAAAATTATGAAATGTACATAATAAAACGGGAATTTATGTATCTATCTTGTAGATTTTCAGATTGACTTATTAAACATGGAAGATTGTTTGAGTAAACTATTTGTTGGATATATATTTCTACCTTGTTACTACAGAAAAACATGTTCTGTAATAACCTGAAAATCACAATTACATAATAAGAAATTGGAGGAAAAGTTAGTTAATACCATTAGAAAACAAATACTAAAAAAGGACTTGTTCGAGTCTACATCGAACGATTTTTACGAGACTTGTGAAAATGGTCATTATTTTGATGCAACGTTGACCCAAAAATTATCGATATTTTTTGTGCCGAATAATGTTTATTTCTACGTAGCATTATCTCGGAAACATATTTTTTGAGAATTATTGTATCGAATGTACTTTATTTCTTACTTAACATTCTGAGTATATATAATTATTTAGATACACTGTTAGTATATATAATAATTTAGATGAGATTGAAACAACACAAACCTCTTTTGACGTTAATACTTCTAGCCTCTGTTAAGTGTGTCTGGTATCTTTGTATTTCCTTTCGCTGGCCGCTGAAAGCGTAAACTGTGCGGATAGATGATAAAACCTCTTCAGCCATGACGCCGGCCTTGCCCGACGCTACCGATTCGCGTTTTGATAACTTATATGCGACCTGAAAATATAGTTTTTTGTAGAAAAATGTTAATTAACTACTGAAATATATTTTATGTATATATTTATTTATTATCTGTTATATTATGTATATCTTTGTTATCTGTGGTAATTTTTCATTATAATTCTTGAGCTGAGAATATAGGAAGTGATAGTCTTGTTTTGAACGTCCGTTTCTTGCACGGGTTTTGAATCCTCTACGCACATCTAATTTGTCAAATCTGTAAGCGTATAAAAATAATTATTACTTGTTTCGGTGAGGGAAAGCATGGTAAACCTGCATGTCTGAGAGTTCTAGGTAATTTTCTCAAACATAATTAAAGGTTTCCTTCCTTCTATGAGGTCATGTCCCTGCTCGTGTTGTACTATGCTGGAAAATGGGCGGTATTAAACCTTAAATCTGTCATATTTTAAATCACTAAACTCAATCCTAACTGCTAGTGATTGGTAGTAGGTTCTTTGCTTTCCTTTTCGAGTCAATTTTGAAACAGATTCATCATGTTTCGATAGCAGTGGTGGGGGGTCCTGATTACCTCGCGTCCTTTTAAGTAGGCAACGTCGGTTATGCCTTGTGTTACGGTAGTATATGGGTTCTGGTAAATACCATGTAATTCGTGGTAATACTAGCCGTGCTACCGGTTCGTCTGTGTGTAACGGTTATTCATATAACTGCTTTAATTTTGAGACAGGAGCCGCGCCCAGTAGCGTGACAATAATCGGCAGTATTGGTGTTTATGGTCATGATGCTTAGGAAGTAAATCGTTTTTCATATTTTTTGGTAAATAATTCTCCTATTTTTGTAGATAAGTCTCCTAGCGGCCCGCCCCGGCTTCGCACGGGTGTAGTTTATCAATAGTTTCCGCAGCGTATGCGATAAAAGAAATTTTGAAGCAAATTTTTTTACACCTTGGTTCACGTTACTGAAGTTTTAGCAAGGATCCATTATTCTTTTCTAGTAATAAATATAGTCTATGTTACTGAGGGATAATGTAACATTCTAATGGTGAAAGAATTTATAAAATCGGTTCAGTAGTTTTTGAGTTTATTCGTTACACACATACAAAAACACGAAGCTTTCCTCTTTATAATATTAGTATAGATTAGGAATGTAGAGAAACAGAAAACGTCGTGTCTTTTCAGACATGTGTCTAACCTTTTCCATGTGAAGAAATTAAGTCGAGCTAGTATTGAAATTTCAAAAAATGTAGGTGGGCTACTCACTATTTATTTATTTCATACTAATAATAGCCTTTACGGACTTACTTCGTTAATGCTTAATGGTAATTGTTTCGGATCTTTTATGTGGATTGTGATGTAGCTAAAAAATTTTGCGTCGTTTAAAATTATGAAACGCAAAATTTTAAGAATTTCGACTTGATTATATACATATATATTTTAACCTAAGTTCATAGACTATGGTTATTTGGCTTTTCAAGTTCATTAACTATCGAAATTAATGTTTCGTAAATACTTACAACTTCAGCCAGTCCAACAAATAATAACGTGACAGGAAATGAGATCAACGCTATCAATGCTAGTTTCCAGCCTCGGATTAGTGCCATTAAAACCGAACTTATAAAAGCTGCTTGATAAAACACAAACGTTGCCAATTTTTCTCCTATACCATCCTCTAATTTAATAACATCGCTGAAAAAAAATTAATAGGCTTATATAATATTAGTAGCAATTGTTATATATGAAACTACTGTATATGTGTTCACATTCTCATAACCTCTTTGGTCGTGAATTTCCTGTGTTGTGCGGGTGGCATATAAACTATATGTATATTATCTCTATACACTTGGGACGCCACAAACAATTAAAACGTTCAATTTTCATATAAAAGTGTATCACCCGACCGGGAATTGAATTCGCGACTACCAAGGTTACCGTCAACTGGGTTGTAGGGTCAGGGAACATACCAGGTGGAAGTTTTAATTCTCTACGTTTCCTTTATTAACATTAAGCATTCATTTCTGTTTTTTTTTTGTAATCGTATTATATTGTACTGTAACGCATCAACAATTTTTGCTTTCCCGCTCGGCGCTCAAGGCCATTGATTTATGCAAAGCCTGTCGTCAGATCGCGCGGGATTCCCGCGAGGCCTCGCTTCCAAGCGCGGTCGCCATTTTGACTACATTATTCGGGTTTTGGATGTCGCGAGTAATAGATGTATAACAGTTCGAATGTTAGAGTACTAATTTAAATTTCAGCAAAGTAATAATAATAAAAAATAATAAATAATAGTAGTAATAATAGAATAGATAACATTAAAAATCCATGTTACAGATCTACTAAAATGTTACCGTTGTGTGTGTTAAATCTGTGACGTCGTAGGTTGTGATATTTCCATTAACATGCGATTCTATGTATGTATTTGGAATAACTCCAAGTTGCACTTACATTAAATACGTAAATTTAAGTGTTCATTAATTATTGTTTTGATGTTCGCTATCATTATTTGCTTGTATACATGAATAGATCAAGAGTTTAAAATTCACAATAGCTTGTTGTTTGATGTAAAATTGAAATATGGGTTATGATTTCTTTAATAAGTTTGAAACTTTTTTTTTTTATATAAAACGAAATATAGAATTGATAATAAAATCACATTCGATAGGTGTATTCATAGGCAGCTGGGAAGGAGTAAAAACAAATTATATTATGAAAGTTGATATTGAAATACGACAATAAAATATTATCACTACAATTGGACTTCATTAGTCGGAAGATATGATACTCGTACCGTACTCCACGATTGAAACACTTACGCGGACATTTTTGCCGCCACATCGCCAGTTTGACTAGTGTCGAAATATTCAAAATCTTGATTTAAAGCGGCTTTTAAATATTCCTGTCGTATTCGATACACCTGTTAATATATAAGTAAGTATTATGATAGCAACAAAAAAGTTGAAAAGATCCTCAACATTACTAATCTCCGCACATCGGATATCTAAACAAAATTTAAATTCGTTAGTTTGTCCCGAATGCTTTATAATTTAGAATGTCATAATACAATTTATTTTTATACGTTACATTATAACATAGAATTTAAGATTTATACCTGATTAAACGCCGATGTATTCATTAACACTGTTGCAATATATGACAAAAATATTGTAAGAATTCCCAAAACACAGTTGTAGACGGCAAAGTTGTGGACAGCTTCCATGAACATCTCGTTGTTCGGCGTGCCATTAGATAAGGACACTTGATAGTCCACCATGCTTTGAAGAAGAGAGGAGAATAACATAACGGCGAACGGTGCAGTCACTCCACATAATACAGATGAAAGTATCGCTATGAATATATATATTTTATCTGTAGTCGATGCAAATCTGAACTGAAATATAATATTATTGCATTATATACAACTTATGCATGTATGTCACTTAATTGAACATACTAATACTTCTAATTAACTTACATATTATAGTTATATCTTATTATGTTATTAAAAATAACTATTAATTATAATTACGTAAAATTTGTTGGTTATGTCACTGCACTGTTTTGTATTTTTTTTACACTTAAACTATTCTGAAGACCATAACAAGAATATTTGTTCAACGCTTGATAAAAACAAGTACTATTTTAAGTATAATATATTTCAGGAGCAGGAAGAGAAAGGGCATGATACTCGTTGGGTATATTATTATGAAATGTTAATTAAATTCGAGTGAGTAAAACTAAAGAACAACAATAAAATAATTGTAGTGTACATTTTACACAATACACAGTTTGATTGATATGAGTCAGTAGTTAATAAATAAAATTACTTACTAATGTGATAAATTGTATATTCGGTAAATCGTCGCTTGTTTCCTCTGGGGCGGTGCTGAAAAATTATATGTACTCATTGAAGTAAATACCTAAGGCTTATAAAAAACACGAAAAATTAGACTAGAACCGTGTTTTATTGTATGTTACTACATAATAAAAATTCTACCCAATATATCGTATTGTCATTATAATTTTTTATAAGGAGGCTTATACATCCAATGAGAAAACCGAACTCTAATGATAATAGTCGCCGTGTGTGGTTCTCCATCTGTCATGTAAGATTTTCTCCTAGTTTAACGAATTGATAAAAACTAAAATTTGGTACAGAGGAACAGATTGACGACTCTATGACTGAACTGCATCATAAATAAATAAATCTGTTTTGTGGGTTAACTTTTAAGGAAAATAATGGTTAAAAAAAATTGCTAAGTGTAAGGTTTTTCATGAACAAAGAACAAATGTGTATTTAATTGTAATTTTAGGATTTATAACTTTAACGACCAACATAAAAACTTACACAACTCTCTGTCTTAGAATAAAATAAAAACAAATACTTACCCACAGTTTACAAAAAATGAAAATCATGAGTTCATAAGTTTATTTACAAAACGGAAAACATTCCTTAAAATATTCAGTTAGGTTACTTATTCTATGTGCAATATAGTTTGCCTTATGCATTACGTGACGAAAACTAACACCAGCTGTTACATAATTGCACAATAGCGGAGTTTTCCCAAGCAATCTCTAAAGATATGTATAGCCACATGGTTAAATGCATACCTTTTGTGAAAGCTTAAAACACTATATCGAACTTTATTATGCGTGTAATACGAAAATAAACTCTTATTAAACTGCGGTGACTTAGAAGCAGAGCGGAATAAGCTGCATCCCCAATATTACAGAATTAATTTAAACAAATCAAGCGTGCTGCTTTTGAGCCTTACTTACTTACTTATGAATAACACAAATTAACTGTAGAAATAACCAAAAAATCGTGTAAACATAATTGTATGATTATATGAATTTTCGTGTTTTGTTTACACACATAAAATAAAAAAACAATTATTAAAAATAGCTGGAAGATAGGGATAATTTATGAAACCAGAAACAATTATTATCAAACTCGTCTGCAGCCTTCTCAAACGCTGCTCGCTGATCTATCTGAGATGGGAATTGTATCCCTTTACGCTGATTTTTTAATTTATGGAATGAAAACAAGTCACAAAGTACGAAATCAAAGTTGATTGGTTTCGTTTTTGAATTGTATTTATAAACAAATCTCGAATTCATCTGTTTGTCAATTTTCTTCAATTACATTTTTCAATGTTACCACGTTTCCTTCTTCAATATCCGTCAAGTATCAATTACTTTTTCTTCGTGTATCAAAGTTAAATTTATTATTTATTTATTATACATATATTTAAATTCATTATACCAGTAACAGGTTTCTTTATGGAAATCCTCACATTCATAATTTAATTTATCAAACTTCGTGAAAATACTTAAGCGAAGTTTAAAATCATAAAAAATTATGTCTTGAAAATATTTCCCATTCAAATTATATTTCAATGAGACATGATGAAAATGTAAAGGATACATTTAAACTCGAATATTCGTGGTTGTATATAAAAATAAATTTTATAAAAAAATTCTGCAGAACCTGGTACCTACATTATTATTTATTTCCGTGATTTTTAGTCAATTGTACAACGTAAATGAAAAGATGTTAACAAAATTTAATTAGTAAATAACATTAGTGATTACACGAAGTGTAGTAATGTAACGTTTTAAAACGGTTTCGATAACATATATTTAATTATATTGAATTGTGGTCATTTAAACGTGTTGATTTATGTAATAGTTCCTTGATATTTCCAGAATAAGCATAGATTTCTTTATACTAAAACAGTACAGATTATAAAAATGTTAATCGTTACATCGACTCACCAAATCTCGTAAAAAAGGGAAAGAAGTGGAATTAGTTTTTTTTCTTACCAACTATAACTAAAAATGTTATGTTATTAAGTTAAATACAACGTTTGAAAATTTGTATCATGCAATTAATTTATTAGGAAAATAATTGTTTTAAAAACTACGTATTTGTTATTTGCACCGCTTAGATAAATTATTACTGACACCCTTACATTAAAAGCGCCCTGTAAAATGTAGTATATATTTTAAAATAAGTAACAACAAAAATCACGCCAGAAAAGCAGTGCTTAAAAGTAACCTTGTAACCGACTCATATGAAATAACTAAGTTTTCCCACTTGTTTTACATGCTTTTGCTGTTTTACAAAGTATTCAATAGCTCCAAAACCTGTATACAACCGTCCCCAACAATAAATAGCATGTCAAAACCATTTCCCATTCATAATATGCTTGTCTCACCTATGGAACAGCTGTAAAAACTTATTAGTAGTTTTTTCTGGAGTGGTGTTATTCAGGAGACCTTCGCTGTAAACATACTATATTTTTATATAATTCTTAAAACTTATTGATATAAACATAATTGGCCATTACAAAACATATAAGCTCTATATGTGTATCGCATAAACACGTGTAGAAATCTTAGATAAGGAATTTATGTCTTGTATCACGGTCCTACTCAACCTCGGAACATAAGGATATTTTTGTAAAAAATTTCTGCATTTAGTTTCGCACAGTAATTAGATTTTTGTTGTATGCAGTTGATATATTTACTAAACAAATTAGTTATATAGAAATGCTCATATCGATGACGATCCATCCCCCTGTAACGTTTCTCTATTGACAGCGTTGATCATTGAATTAGCTGTTAAAGTTTAAGTTTACCTGTAATGTACGAAATCGTAAAATATTTTTCAAACAGGTACCGTGGTTACGGAGATTATCGTCCGCATATACGTATATACATACAATCCCACAAAATTCGTACTCTCTCTTTATATTTTTAGTATAGTCTAGACACTCTAGACTATAGATTACGGTGTTTGAATGTACGGTGACGTCATTGGATTTCGATTAAGTGGCGCAATAAGTGTAAGTCCATGGGAGTTTTTCCTTATTCTCTGGCCACATTCGATGCACCATTGTATATGTCGTTGACTAACGAATGACGCTACTTTGTACATTATACTGGAGTTATCACCGCGCAGATGTTAGGTAAAAATAAACTTCAAGGTCACTGCTCAAATTTGGGTCAATTTAATTAATAGTAATAACATTCAGATTTTTTGACGATGTAAGATTAATGTTAATCAAAATATGATGTGCTCAATATATAAAATTCGTGTACGTAACATAATAAAATGTACAATTGAAAAATAAACGCCAAATCATAAAAAAGTTAGAGTTATGTGAACTACCTTGGTGGACTGGCAATATTTATATCGTGTTAATTACAGTTTGATTCTGTTGGGTTGACACTATTTGTTTACTTTTAACTAAGCTTATAAAGTACGTAGAATTCTCTTACATTTACAGATGTTTGAATAAACGCCTTATCATTAATTTTATATTAGGTAGTGATTTTTCAAATTCCTTTCCGCATTATGGTACTGTGAATAGGCTTATTATTAATTCTTACCAGTAGTATCTCAGTCTTCAATAAACTCTGCAATTACGAGTAACTACCTCATTGGATTCATCTCATTCATGAGGCACGTAATTCGAGCCATTTTTAAGTAACTAAACTCAATGAAATAAATTAATATCTGATGATCTACAACAAATATTGATATCTCGTACTAACAGTATAATAGGAATCTGTTCTAATGTCATAACTGCACGATCGCATTTATAACAAAAAACAAATTCAATTTTAACCGATTACCTTGTTAATTTTTTTCCATTTTTACAAGAATTATTTTCTCTACTGAATGATAATGTTACCTTAACCTACTTCGAAACCTTCTTTAAATAATTTCCAGTGATTCAATTTTTTCATCATCAGTGCCTGGTTTTGTCATTGATGTCTCTTATTGTTTGTAACAGAAACCCACGTTGTACACACTTATACTACCACTCTTTAATACGCCTTTATCTTAATATCTAGCGTAAATATGTACATTATGTGGTATCTGTATATATGTATATAAAAACAAGCATATATAATCAATAGTTGTATGGGTGAAAGAAGTTCTCAAAGACCACTTCAACAAAATTTGAGCTATGGTACCCATTGTCAATCGGCGCATAACTAATATAATTATAATATCGCGTTGTATAATTTATTAAAGTTTATATAGGTTCCTTTAGAAATTTTATTATTTTCAAGTCCCAGGTTATTATTATAACAGATGCCCTGTACGGATACTATTACCAGATACGTCGTGCTCGTTCAGAACTGCTTGTTATTAATGACATCATTAATATTTTATTATATGTTACGCTTCTTATGTGTCAAGTTTAATGACCGTATCCAGGGTGTTTCATCACGGTGAAGGTTGCGCTGTTCAAGGCCGCCTACGGTATTGTTGTCAAAATAACTACCATACACACGTGTTTAGCTAGTAGGTTGAAGCTTCATGTCTCTTAAATTGTGTGTTACTTTATTAGATGTTGCAATAGTTGGATTCACTACATTCATGCAATAATTGCTAGTGGCCTCGTATTGGAGAACATTTTAATTTCTATTTATATATATATATATATATATATATACCCAATGTATTATAGAGTAGTTTTTTTATACACATTTAAAAGCTTTATAGTAAGCTTTATTATTCATTTTAAGTAACTTAATTGATTAAGATTTTTCATAAAAGAATTGACATTGTCTTTAATGTAACTCTAACATTATAACCTGTACGATTCACATGCTCCTACTAAAAATTCCTTCTAAACTTTATTCGTAATGAGATAGAGAAACATTAAGATACATTAGAATCAAATACCTTTCTTTTTCCGCACTTTGTCCATTAGTTTTTGTGTATTCTTCAATAGACAAATCACTAATCGTATAAACATTTTTAGATACTTCAGAATTGTCAGTTGAATTTTGCATCTTAATTTATTTAACGGTAAAATTTAAAATGCTAATGTTTTAATAAAATAAACTGGAATATTATCACTGGATAAATCACGGTTATTCGCGATTCTGTTGAAACGTACTATCTCTTTCAACGACAAAGTAAGACTGTTGAAATTGAAATGAATGTTGGAACTTGTAACGTTGTGCCTAATATGAGACTATGGAAACTGCAATGGTGAAGCGTAAACCCGGTCACTCACATGCGCGCAAAGGTTTGAAATTTGTACGAATGCTCGCACGTATGTGGGCTGATAAGCAAATGGGTTCGCATATGAGTATGCAAATCTAGTTGCGCATCGTCCTACACTCCATCCATTTCCAATATAGAGAGTAGCTGGAACTACTACTAAAGTACGTATTAGTAGTTACGTTTATAGTAATTCTAGTAGACGCTGAAAACTACGAAAAATGAAGACATCTATCATGTATGAAATCGTGTGCGCAACTGGTCGCATGAATGTGTGGGAGACTACGCGAATGATCGAAGTTCGCGCACTTTGATTTGCGACAAAAAATCGACACAACTTGGAAAACCTCGAATGCATCAAAAACTTCGGATAATAATTTGTGAAGGTCGTCCTACACTTGTAGGTTCACGTATTCGCGTACATGTGAGTGACCGGCATTAGACAAATGATTTATTTATCAGCATCAATTTTAGTTTAACAAGTAATGAATTAAAAATAATACAGAATACCAATTTTTTTTTAAATGATAGGATTTTTCCATGCTATTTTTCCTTCTTTCACAAAATAGTTAGTAAATTGTTAGCTTCTGTTGATTTATTTCTATGGTCAATCTATAATGTTACATGTTTTGCGGTCCAAATGCGTTTTTACAATTACATGATACATATATTTATGATGAAATATTTTTAACCAATTGGATTTTAAAATATAAGTATATGTGGTTATTTTTAAGACTGATTAATAAATAATTGTAAGTTTTTATGTTAATAGCCAACAAACGAGCCATCTAATGGTAAGTGGTCACGGTCACCTATGGACATGCATGACCGAAGGTATTACTGATGCGCTGTCGTCCAGGAAGTGACAAGAAAGTACGAAAAAAAGGTCTGGCTCTCAAGCATCCAGCCGGAACACGAAGAGTCGTTTAGTGGCTGACTCAAGCAGAACGGTGGTAGCTAGCTAGGCAGGCTTCACGGAAAGATAATAATACCAATAATAATATTAATGACTTAATAATAATACTCATAATATAATCCTTACGCGAAGCCCTACCCGCAAGCAGGCTGGCTTCTGACGCCTCTTACGACACCCTGCTCTGCCAGCATGGCATCGGGGGAAGTGTTCCAGGCCGCCTTAATAAGGCTAAAAATTTATCTTAATTGAATCATTGTACATTATATGCCATTACTATTATTTTTTCCATGAGATTTGGCATCTTAGTTTTCATTATCGTTTTAATATTAACTAAAGTAAATATAACATAGACATGTGCTAATATGGTGCAAGGCATGTGCTAATATTGTGCAATTGTTATCTGTTATCAGTCCATATTATTAGTTCTAAACACGAAATGATTAAATACAAAATTCACCGAACAAATTACGTGATGTTATCTCTATATTATCTCAAAAAATATTTCTGTAACGGCTTATTGCCGTACATGGGCCTTCACAAATTAAAAATCTTGGAGTGTGGACTTTCATAACAACAATCATAGAAAAGAACCTTGACATGTTATAGAAGATTATATAAAGGCATGGATCTTTTTACTTCTGTGTCATTAAACGACTTCTATAAATGACTCCAATGTTGTTTTATTACGATATTTTTATCCTATTAATATCTTTTCAGTGTAATGGTTTAATGTATATAGAATGTATTTGTGTACCAAAAGTTTAAATATATCTTTATAAATTAATAATAGTGGTCAGTGTAAGTAGGTTATAAACTATGTTAAATGATTGTGCAATAATTTTACGCACATGGCGTCGTGAGTTGCGATTAATCATTGATCAATATTCCTGAAAAACAGAAATGACTAAAGTGTCTTAAATAAGTTATATATTTATTTTACACGTAATATTTATTTTTAACGTAAATTAACGCAAACCCTTAAAGTATTTAATTCTTTTTAAGTTTCTACTACTGAATTGTAAATAAAACAACTTTTGTTTGTTTGTTTGTTTGTTAAAAGTTTGTAGACCGGATCCAAAAAATTGAACATACAAGTGAATACTTAATGGAGAAGGAGGACCTTAGACAATTAAATTGTGTAGTGAAATTGGTATTTTTTATTAATATATTAAAAAGAACTCTATTTCTGAGTTTCCATACAACAATTGTTGCATATTAAAATATTAAGCATACTCGTATTCTTTTTTTTTTTTGTGATATAGCTGTTTATTATTAAGTTATTCTATCTAAAAGTGTCCGTTACTAGTACAAGCACAATATTACAGTTTATTAACCTATGTTTTTTTACTGTCATTGGTATTATTATCATATTAAAGGCCCGTGCAATGGCATATTTATGAAACGGTGCTCAAAATTGCTTTTATCATTCTCACTACTGATTAAAACTCATTTTAAAGGAGATAAAATAGGCCACAGTGGTGTGGAGTGTCTGATCTTATCTGATATTTTCTTTTATATGTTAATAGGTTAAGCGGCCATTCCACCTGATGAGAAGTAGTCACCATCGTTAGTGGGCATTAACCACAGTCACCAACGCAAAGCCAGCCCTGAAACAGAGCTATTTTTTTGGGAGCTTTGTCTCTCCAACATAATAATAACGTGCAAAATTTATAATGAAGTAATTAGGTTTTTACGCTAATATTCTATATTTACTTATATTCGTGTAAGGTGCAAATTCACAAAGTTAAGTTTTAGTAAATTGTTAGTTTTCATCAATAAAAACTTTATATTCAGACTTGGTGCATATCGGTCAATTTGGACGCTACAGCATCATTCTTCTGTATCTCGTGACAAGTTTGTATAAAACGTAATATGCAATTATATATAGGAAATATAGGAGAATAATCTGAATTTACAAATGTTTACCGGAACCTTGTCACAAATTCACCTGACTATAGGGGTACTGTTAAAAAAAATCGGGCTTCGTTTTACTTTGTTATATTTATTAAAATTAATTAAATATCTACATTGAAAAATATATAAAAAAAAAATTTCAATTAAAAATAGGTGGTATTTGAAGTATTGTCTGTAATTTGATACATCCAGCTTACGTAAAAAAAATTAAGTTATATATTTCATAGTTTATTACGCTAGTATCACGCATATCCTAGTCTATTGAGGTTGTAGTAGAGTCCCCTGAGTTGCATGAGATGGTTATGATCGCCACGTTCGGCTACACGGCCGCCGCTGACCACGCAGATGACGTCAGCGTCACGTACCGTGCTCAGCCGGTGCGCAATGATCACGCATGTGCGCCCAGCTTTCGCCTTGTCCAATGCTTCTTGCACCACCTAGAATTTTGTTATCATACACTAGAAACGGTCTTAGATATTCGAATATATAATCGTAGAAACGCTCCTAATGGTCAATTTTCGCATTCGACGAATTACGAATATTCCTATTGCCACACTATAAGGCAAGCACTGTAAATTGAGTGCTTGTTATTTGATATTGAATTAAAATAACGACAAAACTTATCAAATTGATTTTGTGTAATAAATGAATTTCTAAAATATTAATGGCTTCTCCATTAATACTGTTAGTAATATATTGTCAGTATACTGAATAGGGCATATTGAATACATTTTTGTGCTTAATTACGCCATTTTGACGCTGATCGCATTATATTGTAATGTAATAGTGAGAAGGAAAAGATGTATGTAGTGGACGGTTGGCATAATAGACAAAAGGAAACAATGGCATTGATGCCGCATAACGGGGGTCACGCGATAAAGCTCTATATGTACGTTCACTGTTCTCACGAGACATAGGGAAGTAACAGCCGACAACAATGTCATCGAGTTTACTGTCCTGTCCTATTTCAGGTCAGGCACAGATTATATTTTAGGGAATTTAATTTTTGGCTTAAGACCAACAAATTTCCTAAACAAACATAACTTTGTAAACATGGAGTGTAAACCTATTCTTCACCTGGCCACGTCTAGCCTTCGGAACGCCCGTGAACAAAAAGACAAGGTTGTTCTTACTTACTTACTACCGTGGTTTTGTAAACATTCGGAATGGAGACAGAAACTTAATAATGATCATTGTAAACTTGCCTTTTCACTCTCAGTATCTAGTGCACTGGTGGCTTCGTCAAGGAGCAGCATCTTGGGCCGCCTTAGAAGCGCCCGCGCTATCGCCACCCTTTGTTTCTGACCGCCTGACAACTGCGTGCCTTTCGATCCGATATTCGTATCATAGGCCTGTGGTAATAGGATTCAATATTAACCTAGATATTGTTCTTATGAAACGCTAACACGTTGGTTTGGTCAATAAGTGATCGATTGTATTAGCATTCTCCACCACATCAATGTCGCGGTGCCCTTGACAACTTGTGTAAAAGCAGATTTGGATCTCACCATCGGTTCGCCACAAATAAAAATGAGGACAAACCTGACAAGGCATTAGCGCATTACTACGAATACAGTAAATACGAATCGAAGTAAGACGCGTCGTGGCTTCCCACTAATCATATATATCTAGTTTGCAGTGATTTGTTTAATGTGTTGTCTTAGAAGATTCAAGTGCGGAAAGAGTGGTTAATACATTTAGTTTTGTTGTTCTAATTGCAGAGGTAAGTTAACAATTGAGTTAATCTACCGCGGGTGCGATCACTGGTTGGATGGATTACAGCTAGCGGCGAAAGACTTCTAGAACGTTTCCGTGCTTCCAAGATAAAGCATTTGGATGGTCGTTATTGTAAGATTACAGTCATTGAACCATAGTTTTGAGATGGTATAAAAACTACCACACTTGGATTGGCCGGTAATTTGCGATATAAAAGAGAGATTGAGTGCGCTCGCGTACGGGTTAAACGTAGAGAGAAAGAAAAGTATTAAATGTTAATGAGAGTTGATGTTTTATTTGTTTCATACTTTGTTGACGAGGTTTTTGGAGTACTTTTTCGTCTGATTGTCTTCGACAAATTCTGTGTTTTATAAGGTTTCGGTTTTAATTAATTGTGTTCTCATAGTGGTTGAATTTCGGCCATAGTCATTAGTTAACATTCTGTTTTAAAAAATTTGAATTATTGATAACACTAAAGCTCGTCAATAAATACCAAATTAGAATTATTATTATTACCTTATTTATGTAATGATTATTGTGTTTCGATTGCTGTACAATAGAGTACATACATGCATAGTGTTAGTGTATCGATCTTGGCTACATGCACCTACAGATTGAAGTTAAAATTTAAAACTCACCATAGGCAAAGATACAATAAAGTTGTGGATGTTAGCTTGTTTGGCGGCTTCCACTATTTCATCCATGGTTGCTGATCGGGAGTTGTCGCCATATGCAATGTTTTCGCCGATGGTTCGGTCGAACAGAATCGGTTCCTGTTGTACGAATCCTATTGTCTGTCTGACGTCAGCTAACATTAGTTTAGGAAGTGGAATGCCGTTTTGTGCCTGGGAATTAATAAAATAAAATTAATTTCATTCCAAAACTGTGTCCATCGATTTCTTCTTGACCGGTAACCACAGTAATGCCCTAAATGTTATAGACGTTTGAAATAAAAAAAAAACCTTCTTACATATTACTATTTGGACTTGGAAATTTCTTTTCTAATAGAATGCTTTCCAAGAATAAATTTTCTATAACTAGAGCTGCAGAACAAAATTACAAATACAACAAACATTACAATGTTGAAGAACTAAATTTTCAAGTAGGTATCCGGTTTATCTTTGTTCAGCATTGCATCAGCGAAACATTCAGTGTTGACGATGTCCTTGAGTCACTTATCAAAACTCAAGATCATTTAGATCGTATCGGCATTATCATCATTTTTGTATGAACGGCATTACTTTACTTCCACTACCGTTACAAAACAGTGCTGTTTATGGAGGAGATTAAACGCTGAAAGAAATATTTTAATACAACTTTTAAAAATTCACGTACTTAGCGACTATTTGCCACTTGTAGTCTCACTTGCTCGTATGTCGGCACGAACTTGCCATAGGGATTTTGCTGGTTATTGACATGAACAGTTAAATCTTACCACTACACCCTCGTCAGGGTCGTAGAACCTCTGAAGCAGTTGTATGACAGTGCTCTTGCCGCAGCCGCTGGCCCCGACCAGCGCCATCGTTTTGCCCTGTATTATCTCCAGTTCGAGATCTTGAAGCACTTTTATCAGCGGTCTCGTCGGATATTTAAACACAACATTTTGAAGACTTGCTTCGCCGGTTCCTTTCTAGAATGTAATATATATGTGAAACGGAGGTTTTATACTACTGATTATATAAAAGTTATTTTTAGGTTTGATAATTTTTACTTTTATTTTTAAAAATTATTTATCTTTTGTGTATAAAAATTATTCGTTTTATCATTAATTTTATGCGTATGAAGGCAAATTGGCTCGATTCAGGTGACCCTAACAAGGGAGTGTATTTTGTAAATATGCTACACTTACGAAATTCATAACTGCCGGTTTGTCAGGGTCAGTAATCTTACTCTGTCTATTCAGGATCACAATAACGCGCCCTGCTGCCTTGAATCCCTTCTGGAAATTGGGCGCAAATGCAAACGCTTGCGCCGCAGATGATGAAGCCAGTAGAAGTGCTTGAGCAGATCTGTATGGAGTGATATGAATAAATAGATACTTACATACCACAAATATAGTAATAACTACTTTTTATATATGACACATTAAAGTTCATTATGTGCGAGAGACTACGGTCTCTTGATAACGGTGACAGCAACATTTCCTGTACCAACATTTAAGTTTATGTTTGTATTTACTTGGAATATATTGATGGAAGGAATTAGTAGGATGCGTCAGAAGCGGTAACCTTGTTTGCTAACTAGTTGTTGCAAGTAACTAGTGTAGTAGTAGCGATGTTGAAATTCGAAAACTTAAAAGGTCGGGTAAAATAGGGCAATTTAAGGTTGATTTTCAGCAAACAGGTGGTAGCTTGTAAGGCAGGTAAATAAGAGTAGGTAGGACTATCTAGATTAAATGTGATTTGCAAAGCCCAACGTCCTCCAAAAGAAGCATGCAGAGGTCTTTGGTTCGTCCAATGTTCGGCAGAGTGCCCGTTGGCACTGGATTTCTTGATCACAAGGAAGGAGCGGTTGGTCTGGATCCAAGGAAGAAAGGTCAGCATTTCTTATACGCCACCTGTACCTACAAAATGTCACAAATATTTACATCAAGACTTACTTAAGAATTAGCGCGGAATCTACGCCTTCATACACTATTAGATAGCCTCCGTAAGCCATTATCGCAGCATACACAAAGTTGAAGAGTCCCCTGGCCAGGCCGAACACAATGCCACGCCAGTGCGAAGCGCGCTTATCCAGGTGCAGAGCAGGTAAGAGTTGCGTTGCGTATTCACGACAAAACGCTTCTTCACGTCCTAGTGAAGCCACCGTCCGCACGTTTGAGACTGCCTCTACTGCTATCTGGAAATAATATTGACTTATTGGTCAATATAGTCTGTCGGCAATTTTAGTATGTTTGTTGATTGCTAAAAGCCATAAGTACACTGTATTTAAAGACGAGGATAAAACTGTACAATGCCTATTGACTGCAACTAAAATTTTTTTTTATTAATTAGGGTGAAATCTTCAAAATATGCCCGATCTTTTTAGAATGTTACGAGTTAAAGTTAGAAATAAAAAATTAAAATAAAGTAATCCAGTCCTAGGCGCTATTAAGAAGAAATTCACTTTTCCGAGGCACAGTAGCTTATGACAACGTTAAATTATCTTCATACTGGGTTCGCAAATATGACCGACATGTTCCAGGGATTGGTCATTATGGTCCTTAAAACGTCTTATATATAGAAGATTGTTTTTCCATTAGTTGATATTTTAAAAATAGTTATAACAAGGTATATTATTCACTTTAGAACTAGCTTCCATCGATTTCGCTGTTCCAGAAGATTGTTCGCTGATTATTCTTCCTTCTTTGAAGAGGATTGCTGCCATAATGGGGACCAAAGTGAGAGCTACAAGTCCCAGTCGCCATTCGTAGTAAAGGGATAGGGTCAATCCAAACGTAAAGGCGCCTACAGCTTGAAGAACTGTACCTATGCGCTGACCAGTAGCCTGCAATAAAATGTATTTTAATAATTATGTATGTTAAGTGCTATTAGTCCAACAGCTTGTGTGAATCTTATGTGTGTGATCCTCCTTAACATGACTATGAGGAATTATGGGTTCTCTCCGTCTTTTCGCCCTTACTTTTTATCAAGAGTCATCTCTATGTTATATCTTCCTCAATAAAGGATATTCTGGTGCAGAGACTGAATACTTGCATTCAATTTGTATAATCATACGTCATCTGATCAAAAAAAACTTACTCCTCAAAAGCCGCTGTCGCTTTGGCCGTGCCGCTCGTGCCGTGTGGTTACCACCTACATGTATTAATTTATTTACTGGCACATCTTTGTAACGAATGTTGATAAGTGTGTTAATGCAATGTAGTGCAGTGATGAGCAAATTGTATGTTACATTCGGACATTGGTAAATCTGGGACCGAATTCGGAATTATGTGTGATATTTGAAATTAATTATTACGGTGTTTTCATCAAAATTAACATCTCAAGGAACCTTATGGAAGTTACCTTCAATATTCTTAAGTTGTCAAAATTTAGTAATATGCAATAAGACAGCGTGGTAGCATATGAGCTTTATTCAAAACGGTTTGCTTCTATTCTAAGAGTTCCTGAGCCCAGTGATAGGAGAGAGTTATGGATTATAATATGAGTAGTTTAAGGAATCGGAGAAACTCAAAACACACCCCTTGCACCATGGCAGCTTCCCCGGAAAGCCGAGTACAAAGTGCTCCTGTATTATTGTTTTTGTCATCGAAGAAACCAACTTCCTGCTGTAGAAACTTCTCAAACATCAGTTTTCGTAGTCTTTCCGTGAGATGTTCGCCAGCGACTCCGTACATAAATACCTGAAGGCAAAAAACTGTTTTAAGTGTAACAAGCGTGCATAGGTGTTGGTGACCACTTAATACTACTATCACTATTTTTAATTGTTACCATAGACCAGTGGTCTATGTTACTGTTACCATAAGAATTTTTTTTAAGTAATTAAAACTTGTACATCTTTCCCCTATCAATATTGCTGTCTGTCTTAAGTATATAAAGAAACCTAGGCTAGAGCAGAACCAATTTCTAAACACACTACAGACTTACCACTATGAAATTTGCAATTCCTGTAAAAACACCGACTCCGATGAATATGAAAGCGTATCTTCTTACTTCTGCCGAAACCTCGTCTTCATTAGGGTTAGATAATGACTGAAAAAAGTAGATTACTTTTATTGTTAAGTACGACAGTATACCGTTCTAATGACACTGAGTCGATACTGCATCCCATTGTAACCTAGAACTATCCATAGGTAGTGGTGCTTGGTAGTGGTGAACAGTGGATGAGGCAATGATGCCAGGTTCCTGCTATTGGAGGTTATTGTGCTCAGCATTACTCAGTTTAATATAGATTGTACTTGAGCATTAGCAAGGTACCCTATTTTTGAAAGAAATAAGCAATGTATTACCATGCCTTAGTTGAAGTGTCTGAGAGTCAGTTAACAAATTGTGCCTTTCTTCTTGGCCAACAAAATGGCGGTTATACTTTGGTGCTACGATTATCCAACGCCAACGGTGACCACTTACCACTAGGCGGCCCATCTTTTACATTTCTTAGTTGTTTTGTGTATTACGAAGAATTTCAATATTCTACATATTCTCGTCCGTTTGTTATGCGGATGTTTTCAAATCTTGATTTAAAGATTCTTATACTACATCAATGATCATTAGAACAGATCGTGTCAAGAACTAATTTATAACAAAAAAAAAAAGGTCTTACACCAACAAAGTCTCCTAGAATAATTCCCAATAGAGGCATGGCGAAACCGTTGACCACGGAACATATGCTGCCGGCTGTGATCGAGCGCCACTCCGGTTTGTTCAGACTTAATACCCTCCAAAACGACACCGCTTCGTCATCTGGTTCTTGCTTTTCATCCTAATAAATATATTTTTAATACACTAAAACTCGCTAGTTATTCTGTTCCACACTAGTGCTTTTTGTTTTCCTCTGCAATCCAAATGCATGAAGAAGGTTTTTAAACAAAAAGTTTTCTGTACAAACTTTTATATCAAATGACTATTTTACAGCGTAAATACTACTAATACATGAATTCAATTTAAAATATATATAATTTTAATATATATGCACAATGTTAATAAATAAATAACGCAATTACGATTATTTTGAATTTAGATACCTGGCCATTCCTTTAAAAAACCGTACTCCCGCGAAATTAGATTTCTGTATTTTTTATGATGTTTTATTTTTTTCGTAAATGTATTAAAACATCGTTCGATGTAGTGCGGAATTATCATTTCCACTCGTCCCTATTGTTGACCCGCGCATTCCGCCGAGTCAACAAACCGGGCCTCGTGAAGAAATGACTTACTTTCCGCACCTGTATCGAAAACACAAATAAAAACACCTATTTCATATATAAATATTTAATGTTCCATTTCCTTACGCGCAATTTATTATTTACATATAGAATTCGTTAATCCGTTTACCATCTTATTTTCGAAATTCTGGTTGTGCTAAAGTAATTGTGTCGAAACATTTGTTCAAAATGTAAAAATCGTGATTATTCATAATATGATAATGATATGTATGTTATAAATTATAATCATAACATAGTACCACCGACATAAATATAATGTGTTATTATTGGTCACTCACTTTAATTTTGGTATCGATAAACTCATCTTCATCTTTATCACTCCTTACGGATACGGAGCGTGCCAGTGGATTAGGTTGATCTGAAAACATTACAATTTACGATTACATACAGTACGATTACACATTTTTTGTCAGATCGTTGAAGGACAGCAACTGTATGGAGGTCCACCCATCCTTGAGTCCAACCTTCTTTTGTTGTGCACGATTTTGAACACCAGCTGAATCTTTTGGAGTCATTTGAGTTGTTTACAGGTCAATTTAATCTCACCGAGAGTCTATCGTGCATACTGATAAGTGGTCTTTACCTAAATTGTTAACCAGATATCAGTTTTTTTTTAAATTGCTGTCCAATTTTGACGAAATGCAGCGCAGTACTGGAAAGTCTGTTAACAGGGAGTTCTCTGCTCACTTTTTGATCAATATATTAATGCTCATGACATTATGGATTTAAACGGGCGATGGTAACAACCATTGCACTGTCTGTCTGCCCGTTTGTCGGCTACTGACATAACAATTTATTTGACATGGTTTTAATCTAAGGAGAAACTTAGACAAAGAAGCAGGTAAAGAAGCTTTTTCAGTTTAACTTTAAATTCAATACCGTTCAGATCGTATTGGGAAATATACGAAAATTCAAACCTATATCCATGTCCGGTGACGATTGCAACATGACCATATCGCAGTAATGGCCCTTGAGACTCATCAATTCTTCATGATTTCCTGATTCTACGATTTGTCCGCTTTTGAATACATAGATTTTGTCCACATTCCTTATGGTCGATAACCTGTGAGCAACGACTATTGTTGTTCGACCTTCCTGTGCCTGAAGATAAGAGAATAGTGAAAGTATTAAAGATAAACGTGGTCCCTAGCATTTTTAAGATATGTTTAAAATTTGCATTACGTACATCTGATGAATTAATCAAAGGTATTTAAAGTGCTAAAAGATAAACAGATTATAATACGAATCGTATTACTAGCATAAAATGATAACACAATTCGTTGATTAACTTTTTAGATAATAGACCTTTGTCAAAGAATAAGTTCGGCGAAGATAAGGTAATATCGCTAGTATTCTAGAAATTTGTCCGACGGATAATTTGAACGAAGCTTTATATTATAGGATTCGTAATTTATTACGTAATTATACTTATTTTATATAATACTTCTGAAAATATTAATTGATACTACATAGTACCTAAATAAATTGTACAAATACCTACGTAGTCAATAAAAAAAAAGTTGATTTAAAAGGTACATGTGTATGTATAGTGAATAATACCCGTGATGACTGATAAGGATAAAATAAAGACTAGACATACACCTTATCAAGGGCAGCCTGCACTTTGGCTTCAGAGTTAGTATCGAGTGCACTTGTAGCTTCATCCAAAAGCAAGATACGGGGGTTGCGAATTAGGGCTCGGGCGATGGCAATACGCTGTTTCTGCCCTCCGGACAGTGCAGTGCCTCGTTCCCCTACTAAGGTATCATAGCCCTAGAAGAAAATTTATTTTCATACTTAACTAAAATACATACTTAAATGAGTACTACGGATTAATTCAATTTCTTCCAACGTTTATGGTGATTAATGGTCATTCTAAATGTCACATATCAAAGTTTATCGTTTCTTAATGATGTATGGGTTCTTATCTTTTGTGTTTTTTTAATTCGAATGCTACAGATAATCGCTACATTTTTGGTTATTAAACATAAACTTGCAAATCATCAATTATTATCGGTAATTACAATTAAATAAGTAGCTAGAGGTACTTGGCTTTACTTCGTATCGTAATATATTTTTTTATTTTTCGTTACTTAATGGCAAAAGCGATATGGGTGATAGAATAATAAATAAATGAACGCAAGAACTTAATTTTCAGCACCTGGTAGAAATTTCAAATGAATTTAATTTAAAATGAAAAATACAAAATATAATTCATCGTACGAAAATTAGCTACATCTTGGTAGAAATGGTTTATTTGGTACAAATACAATAATACTGGACAAGTTAAAAATAAAATGAAAAACATACAAAACATTTGAATATTAATTACCCCACTAGAAAACTCTTTTCACAATTTATCCCTGCATGCTCGTAGATTTTTTGAAACGACCTTTGAATCCAAAAATCGCTTTAACTGCAGTTCCTCCAGTCGAACCATCGCACAGCTATGAACCATCATCTCGACAAACGAATTAGTGATGTGCCCGACCTCATTCGGTTGGACGGTCAAATTATTGCGAAGCTACACCATCATTAAACCACATGAAACGTTTCTCTTATATTCAGCAAAACGGGCGCGAAACGGAGCAAGTCTGTAAAACTTGCTGGTTAATTTGCAAGTAATGATAAATAGAATACTGCTCACCGAAGGTAATTTCATAATGAATTGATGCGCATTCGCTTGTCTGGCAGCGGCCTCGATGTCCTCGTCCGAGGCGTCCTCGCGGCCGTAGCGGATGTTCTCCCGCACGGAGCAGTTGAACAGCACGGGCTCCTGCCCGACCAGCCCGATCTGGGCGCGCAGCCAGCGCACCGACAGCTCGCGGACATCATGGCCGTCTATGGTTACCTTGTGCATTAATCTAGACTTCAACCTTTTGTATTTAGATCGAAATTGAAATAAAATCGAATTTATAGCTTAATTTTGATTAGACGAGGCAGCGCAAATGGGGCGGTAATTGGAATTGATGGGTTTATCATTTTATTTAGATTTTTACTGATATCTTGATGACCCTGTAGCACTCACAATTGAGATCTTAGATAAAGATAGATAGAAAATTTGCGACATGTTTGCCAAAAAGTATGAGTTTCAATTCCCGTCGGATTTATGTCAAAAATAAATATCTGTTTTACGTCTTGACTGTTCGCGATATTATTTGTGTGAGAACGTAAAGTCTTTTATTTTAACTATTGTACCAAACTTACTTTACCATCGATGACATCATAATATCTGGATATGAGTTGTATAATGGTGGACTTGCCGCAGCCGGAGTGGCCAACTAGGGCCACTGATTGTCCTCGTTTTACACTTAAGCTTACACCCTTCATCACCTGATGATCGAAATTTTAGTTCAGTACCTTGTTCAACTTCATGAAAATTACAGATATATTAATGATTATAAGTAAATAATAATAGGTATAGGCTTGGATTATAAATACTCTTAAGCAGTTTAATAAGTAAGGTTTGGAGTGAAAGCATAGAAATGTAAATTTTTTGTTAAAAAAGTGGAAATATAAATAAGAAATTAGTTTAACGGAATTGAATCTGATAAGATTCATAAGAGATTCAAATATGTAATTTACAAAATGATGATAAGTAAGAAATAGGTACTTAATGATTTAATATAATATAATAAATTTAAAATGTCTGTCAGTATTAGTGATGTTGTGAGCTCGTAAAGGATAAAATCCATTAAATGTTTGTAGTAAGATTTAATACCTATTTAAGTAGTTATAGGATTAATAAACTGTTGTTTTAATAGTTTGCCCAAATTTACTTTACCTCTACAGTTTTAAGTGGTCGTTAAATTATACATACTGGAACGTCAGGTCGTGAAGGATAGTGGAAGAATATGTTGTTTAGTTCAATGTCCCCGGCAATGGATTTCGGGACGGTGCCGAGATTCAAAACTGGATTGATAGTAGGGACATTGTCGATGAGGTTGAAGATCTGTGCGCCTGCGCCGCGCGCACTGCCAAATACTTCCATTAAAGTTGAAGATATACCAAAATTACCGGATCCCATTAACACGCCAAAGAATACCTGTAACACAGTAAATAAGCAAATTTTGTGCTGGCTTGATCCTAGAATCTTATACAGCCCTAGCCAGGAGTGGTTGCATCCAAAGACTTTAGAATCAGTCCCATTATTAATTAATTAACCTTGTTTTCATATAATTTCAAAGCGTGAGCGAAGACGATTTCGGATGATTATTTGTGCGAATAAAAAAAAGTCGATCTGAAACACATTTTATTGTTGTAACGTTACCTTAAATAACAAGTAATAATAAATCATGACCTAAACTCATACATCACAGAGTTTTTAATTTTCACCCAACACGATAATTTCTTCCCCAAATATAATAAATAAATATCCCCAAATATTTGTTAGAACTATGGGTTAAATTTGTCCCCATAGTTTAATTTTGGAGTGACCTCACCAAAAAATCTATTTAATTCAGAAACACTTACTGCCATCATCGTTTGCACATCGTAGTTCTCAGGTTCGTCCACCATGAGCCTGTAGCCAAACCAGAATGACAGGGCGTATGAACAGAATATACAGAAGAATAAGAAGCCCATTGCCAAGCCGTTGAAGAAACCTAAAACGAGAAAAAAGTATTTTATTTTTTCTACGGCAAGAACAGTTTGAGAACTAAGTATTACATTATTCTCTAGAACAGATTTAGTTTACTTAATAGTGTACGAAGATTCGGAGGTGTCATGTCTTAAACGAAAAATTTTCGACAGCTTATGAAAAATCACTTCCTCACTTTAGAGGTTTGTAATTTAGGATGTCAGCAAACCGCTCAGAATATTAAAAACTACTTTTTAATACACGTGCTTGGCCTTGTATGAACTATCGCAAAATTGTAGATCTAGTTCGCCCAGATAGCCCTCGCCTCTGGCACGACAACAAAAAAGGTGGCATTCTACAATTCAACATATTGGTTAAATGCGGATGGGAAAACTTACAACTTTGACAACATTAGATATGAGAAACTTGACAATTTCTCAGGTATGTAGGTTGGTTCACTGATTTTTGTTCATCTAAACAAACGCTATCTACTTAATCTAAACGTGGAGATTTTCTGACGTCGTATGTATTTATAACATATACCGCGATTGATATTGTACACTACACTGCAATGTTCGGCACTGCATCTGTGGCCGTTTGGTTACAATTCACCATTCGTGGAGGTGATCGCTTCCTACAGCACGTTTGCTCGTTTGATGGCTATTTATATAAAATTTGCTCTTCACATTCAAGAATACACAGCAAAATTCGAGTGTAGTCGAATAGTTAACTATTATGTAATTCCTCTCAAGCAACCGTAAGAATAGATTTCTCTTAGAGATAAGTAAATAATGCAGATAAGCAACATGTGGATACTTGTAAACATAAACCTTATAAAACTGATCTGCTCTTATCTCCACTTCAAAATGTAATTACGTCTGATTATAAGTTTACAGTCTCAAGGATTGAGAAAAAGCTGACGAATCGTAAGAAGAATGGACAGTATCTAGTTTAATGCGGAGACCGTATTATATATTTGCTTATTCCTATAATCAAAAATATAAATAAAATTTGTACAATCCGTACACCCACCAAACTAGATCCTGGAAACCAATGATGGTAACTTTCTATTAAGTATATAGTACTGACATCACAGTATACTTGAATCACAATATTGAAGCCTACGTATATTTTTTAAGCATTGCAACCAATAAGGTGATAGGCCATGTGAAGCGGCCAAGGGGTTCCGTAACAAAGATCGTCACTACCACATTGTTGACTAAGAAGCCTCTCCTTTCTAGCCCGCTCTTTAATTGGTCTCCGATTTCGCAACCGAAACACTTTAAAAAATTACACGGTTAATTTAAAAAAGAAGCGTCATGATAATAAACCTGTGTAATTCCGGCGTATCTGGGTTTCAGTTCAAGGATAAACGTAACTAAATTAATGTAAAATGTACGTAAATTTTAAACATTTGCTTGCTGAAGATTAATTATTTTATTACAGCTATACAAAACCTTGTTGTACCTACGCGTGGAGGAGGGACACGATTGTTCCGATCTTTACCTTTTTTAATGTTAATTTTTCGTACTTCTGATAGGTGCGTTTCGTATCTCTGTATCTCTTTACTCTGCCCGCTAAATGCATACACAGTTCGTACTGCCGAAAGAACTTCTTCAGCTACGCTACCAGCTTTACCAGCGAACAGTGCTTCTTTCTTTGCAAGTCTGGATGACACCTGTTGCAAAAAAAATCAAACTAGACTTGTTTTTAGTAAGGTAGTACATACTGTTATAGTTTTTCGCTTGTGTCGCGATAATAAACATGGTGTGTCACGGAGAAAAGTGTGTTTTAAAGTTGTTTATTTACAGATTTCTCCTGATGTTAGTAAACATACAAATAAGGTTTTGTTTTGAAATCTGTGATACAAATATATGTTTGTGTTTAACACAGCGATTAATTATGTGTTGGTTGATAACGTAACAATATTATATGAGACTTGTTGTTTTAGTACACTGCTTCTGAAGTATCAATAGCGTCTTTGATTATTTCAAGGGTTCTTTTACGTCATAATATAAACAATCAGGTTTAGTTGTATCGGAATAGAATAATCCGGAATACAAAACGTTATTAGCGTTTATCATATAGGATTTCCTGTAAACTGTGGGTACCTATCACGAGCTGTATTTAGGGGAATTAATTTATTTGACATACATCCATCATTGAGTAACAAATCAAATATGTTTCGAACATGTACAAAATAACAAATTTTCTATTCTGTACATTTGGATAAAAATGGGAAACGACGGACGAACAGACAGAAGCTATAAGAGTTCCGTATCTTATAGGCTTTAAGGATCCGTATAAAGAAAGAAATTCTCATAAATAATATTATTAAAATTATCTTACAAATCCAGCTATTCCAACTAGAAATAGCGCGACGGGAAGGGAGACGAGACATATTAAGGCCAGCTTCCAGCCCTTTATAAATGCCATGGTGATAGCGCTAATGAACGATGCTTGATAGAAGATGAACGTTGCAAGCTTCTCGCCAATACCGTCCTCTAGTTTCATGACATCCCTGAAATAATTAAATGTACATAAGTATGTTACAAAATAAATTTGAACATAATAGATTTTAATATAATTATTACATTTATTTATATTAATTTATATTTTTGTAAGAATTTTTTTGGGTATTCACAAGAGATCTTGCGAAAGGGACGGGGTCAGTTGGGATTTTAATCCATTAAAACTTCTCTAACAAAAATTCTGGCTTTTCCAAAGATTCCGGGATAACCATATTGGTTCCTGGTCGACGTTTCCGTCGCACATTGGTCTAGATCTGGTACCACATGTTAGAGGGTATCACGACATTAACGTGGCAGGGATCGCCAATACTAGTATTGATACTGTCTTATCGTAGATAAATTCGCCTCGAACAATCGATGTGCTTACGCATGCATTTTTTTAATAACCAGTAATTAATATTAAAATCAGACAATTTGATATATTTTGTATCGCATTTAGACGTAAGGTTCAAGATCAAGATCAGTCGCTGAACAGGCAAAAACGACTCCTTTGCATTTCATGTAAGAAGTTATGTATCAATAGGCAGTAAGGGGTCTAAAGCACGAATTAACTTCCGATTGGCTTGATGTTTTAATGGTACTTCACGCTCACACTAGAGATTGTATCGCGAGGGCGTTCTTTAAACGTGTGCACAGCGTAAACGCTTGGATCGAGCGCAATAAAATTAAGATAGAATCGTAACAAGATGGAACTTACGCTGACATTTTCGCCGCTATGTCTCCTGTTTGATGTGTATCAAAATATTCAAAGTCTTGGTTTAACGCTGCCTTCAAATATTCTTGTCGTATTTTGTAGACCTGTGTAAAAAAACTGTAGTAATTACTTAATTATTAAATCTATACATATACATATAATAACATTCTAACTGATCGATTTCTATACATTAAGGATATATGAGAAAAACTACTATAAGGTGCCTTTATTAACGCAATAGTTGCTAGAATTTTTGTCGGTTAATCTGTGCGTTTGTTCGCACTAGTCTCAGAAACGGCTTAACCAATTTTGTTATTATTAAAGTATTGCAGGAAGCATCACTTAATATTTAAAGTTCCTTTCGTTTCAATCCGTTTATAAATAAAAAATATATAAATTTATCTAGAACTATGCATGTGCTATTTCTAAGTGAAAGGTGTGGTTTTAATGAAGCGAATTTAGTCGGTTTACTAAAGAAAACGTAAAAATTACACAGTAATATTGCATTGGTAATTGACGCGCACAAAAAGTACATTTTCGTTATCGACGTCGCTTCGTCATATCTAAGTAGGTACATATGTACAGCAACAAGTTCTAACCATGTTTGATTACACTATAATGGATCATCCATGATTATGTTACGCGCACACTTTGGATTGATTTTTACATAGATTAACATGTCTCAAAAAGTAATTTATCAGTTTCATAACAACCACTCCATCGTAAGCTATAAAAAGTTAGGTTACTTGTGTTAAACATTTGAACAGGTAGTCGTTACACTAATAACATTTTAATAAGAGGTCGGTGCGAAACTTATACAAATCAATGCAGTTTAAGTATCCATTATGTAAGTGAATGTCAAGTCGTAACCGTCAATAGTACTACGTTGAACGGTGAACGAAGAAGTGTGAACACCACGAACGTAGGCCCTCTACGAACCGACTACACCGCCCACAACCCACTAACGTGACAATACTAATTTCACTATCGTATAATTGATAACATAAACGTGATCACGTTTCATGAAATGATCGTTGTCGATTGGCGGTATCGCTGAATCACTGATGTGTAATAAATTTGTCAACGTAAATCAATATATTTCGTTGATAGTATTCCGCCCTCGCTTTGAAAAATTCCGCTAGAGTTCCATTTGGGATAAAAAGTAACATTGAAAACATTGAGACCTATGATAGAAGTTCCAAATACGCCAAGTATTATCTAAATTTGTTAAGTTACTTTAGTGTCATAGTGTCATCAATGAAACCTGAAAAAACAGATAGGTATAATTTCCGAAAAATATATTTAGGCCTCTATGTCGGTAACAAAGTTTACCTATGTCAAAATTATCAAAAATATCGGGTGTAAGGATTCGGCCCCTTGCAGTTTTATTATTAATTTCATGGTATCTTAAACATAATGTCAATTAGCCAACTATTGACTTATTCTGGTCGGTCCATCGCGTGGTTGGTCTTCTCCATACGCTTGTATACATTTCCCTGCACTACTAGGCGGTCTATGGCGTCACGGTAGTTGGAGTAGTGTTGACGGAAAATATGTTTCAAATACGTGAGTGCACGATTGTAATTGTAATTTTATCAAACCATATGATACCCAACTCCTGTAGCTGGTAACTAGCGTTGATATTTTATTTAAACAAGGAACCTGTTTCACGGCGAATAGAAAAAGGTTTTCCATGTAATGAATAATAAAAAATAACATCGATTACCTTTGCTACGGAGTTCCATTTGAAAATCAACTTTTGTTATCATAACTACTCAGTCATTTTGCGTGCAGAATTTCGTTTGACCGAGGCCGTAATTTGATTAGTAATTGCTTTCAGTACAATATATTCTAATATTAAAAAGAGATAGTGCGAATTTTATGAGTTTGTGTGAATGCGTAGGGTAATATCCGGAACTGACGACCCCATAGCCTAGTTGGTACTGACCCTGCCTGCTGAACGAGGGTTCTTGGGTTCGATTCCCGGCCGGGGCAAACATTTATGTGACAGATAAATATTTGTCCTCGGGTCGTAGATGTTTGTGATATCATATTTGTGTATGTCCATGCGACCCGCAACACAGGGAATCCTAGTGCGGGGGTGTGAGTGTGTAAACGTTATATATATATATTGGATTCTATTTCGTTCATAAAGGCCGGTATCTAATAAAAGTTTTTCTCATAATATATGTATCCGTCATGTACAGCAAGCGATCAGTTAAAATTTGATTATAGGTAAATATACTCATATAAAATAACTAGTTAATTTATTATTTATTGACTCTAGAGTCATGATGATATTCACTTTGTTTGATAATATTTATAGATTAGTGCAGATAATGTGCACGTAATATCTTCTAAAATAGGTAACTGTTCAACCCGAATGAAGTCGGACCACTTATTATGTAAATATAACACTTCTTACTTTACAAGTGTAATAAATACTTTTCATGATTTTTTTTAGATATACAAATTCTAGGATTTTTACATTAACTACTTACTTAAAACTGTAGTTTAAAATCAGTTTTGTTTTATAATAACACAATATTTATTCGTTGACACTTGCCTTATCCACAAATGATAAATGTAAGCTATTAAAATTATTAGTATCTATAAATATGCAAAAAAAGTAAATCACTTGATATAACAATTGTTTCAGTTTAAGTTGCTATTTGTGAATATAAAAATCATGTTTTTTCAAAGCGAAAGCATATTACTACTATATATACAAGCAGCACTTTACGGGAGAAACATTCTAAATTTTAACTTAATTGAAACAATATATAGTCTAAAATAGCATCGCCGTTTTAAATCATTCGTTATGTTAAGTGCGTTTGGGTGGAAGTTACACAATCGGATCTTGGCTATAAACTGATCTCGGCAAGTTATAAAGCTATGTAGCTGTAATTAACGAATATCATAGACGATTAACGAATAATATGAATATAATATTTACCTGATTAAAAGCAGAATGGTTCATCAATACAGTAGCTACGTAGGAGAAGAACACCAGGATCACACCGAGGATGCAGTTGTATATTGCGAAGTCCCTGACTGCTAATAAAAGCGCGTCGCCGTCCGGAACTCCGACTATAATGCTCATACCGAAGTCTACTATACTTTGCAACAGCGAAGCGAACACTATGGTGTTAAACGGTAACGTTATCCCGCATATCATTGACGATATTATGGCTATGAATATGTAGATTTTATCTCGCGTGGTCGCAAACCGGAACTGCAAGTTAATTTTTTTTGGATACAGCGTCTTAAGTTATGCCAATGGATTATTTCAAATTTATTTCATCGCGTAAATTATATATTTTAACTATAACGGGTACTCACGATTTTTTGTTTTCACTATACACAAAAAACATAAGTACCGGTTCTAGTTATGATGCCAACAAAGTATGTGTTGTAGTACTTACTAATGTGAAAAATGATACACTAGGCACATCGTTGATAGGTTTTTCTTGAGCGACAGAACTGAAAAAAATTTATTCATTTATTTATTTCAATTTGACACTTTACAGGAGAGACCTAACACGTTTATTTACATATTAGGGATTCAGTGTATTCACTGGCAGTTTTGTGAAATACAGCAGGTTTGGAAAACAATAAGTCCAAATTAGAATCGTAAACCTGTACACCATTAAGTCAGGTTAAGGCGCGAATCAAAGGTCATCGAAACGTACCGATGGTACGGTCCAAAAATCAATTTTCATCTACGAGAAAGAATGTAATTGTCAGGAACCTACAACGATAGTAGTTCCAATACTGAAAGATTAAAAATAGCACCTCTGATTAGTTGAAACAAAGACATGTTAACCATGACATTACGTCTGACTTTGAGGGAATCGTATCCTATCCAACGTACAAAGAGACAATATGAGAATAAACAATTTGATAAATATTTATCACCTAGGAATTTATTAGTGCTGCGAAAACTCGTTTTAGTACGTATAATTGATTGAAAGTAAGACGAGAGAAAGTACCTCGATATACATAAATATCGCCCATATGTTATTGATATTTCTCAGCAACTTTCGTACTTACGATTATATATAAGAGTATGAATCTAAATATTTACAATATATTTTTTATATTGTGGTCTTATATTTTCTATATTCTTTCATTGTATACAATAAATAAATAAATAAATAATACTAAAATGTTTTTAACAATTTTGTCAGCATAAGTAATAAGAGATTAGCTTGATGACATATTGGTTATTTATAATACATAAATAATTTTGTCCTTGTTGAACGAATCTAAAAGTATGTCTTTTATATATTAATCTAGTTAATTAAAACTTTTAACTATGAAGTTATAATCTGCAGAATTTCCGCGTCAAGTAACAGACAGGTAACAGCGCGATGCGTATTTCTGCTGTAAGCAACAACTAGAATTCAGTTTGGATATTTTTAAAATAAACGCTTGTAAACTCACAACATTTTGTATGTTACAGGTAGCATAGGCAGACGTAAGACACTGATATTTTTTCTGCTGCAACACAGCAAAACACGGATAATTCAAAAAAAAATACAATTGCCGAACTTTCGACAACATACGCACCTATTTAAGTACTCTTAATTTTGTTGCAGTTGTAAATATGAATGTCTTATTAAAAACTAAGGTTCAATTGCCATGATTGTATTGCATAAGATTGTTACGTAATTCCGTCCATTGATTGGAGAGTATGTTATCACTTATCAGAGGATCAATAAAGTACTATCACAGCCTTAACGAATTGTTTCATACAGTCGTTAAACTGAAACATCTAGACAGATCCATCGTGCGGGGCGAGCGGTGTTACAGACGTTCTCAATTCTCTTTACACCGTTCGGGAAAGAACGTTGAGGGTAGACGCATTTTAAAATTATGCACATAATGCTGTTTATTTTTATTGTTTTATATATTTCATTAAAATTATTTTATTCATGCCCTGATACACTCAAGCACGTAATTTTGTTGTGCTTCTTCTACAGAAAAGTGCTCTTGTGGAGGAGAAGAAACGTTGAATAGAACTCCTCTGCACATTCTTTAAAAAAAAATAGAGTACAATAACCATAATACATACATAAATAAATAATTTCTACACTGTGACGTCCTTTTTTTCTTATATTTAAGATAATGGGGCATTGGAAGTCAGTACACTGTGGTACAGAGAATTATAAATTAGGTTCAAAAGATCGATAGACTTTTATCGTCAGGCATATTAGTATATATATAACAATGATAATATAAATTGACATGCGTGTACTCGCTAGCAATTGCTTTAATAGTAACAAACATTGGCGGCTTAATTAGTCAAAAGAAACCATTGGCTAAAGTGTTTCTCGTATGCTCATATTTATTTTTAGTATTTTTTCTGGCTGAATGTTTTATTGAAAATATAAGCGATGAGTTTGTATTTAGTACAAGATATTATATTATGGCAAGGATGTGTAAGGATTAAGGCAAGTGTACTTGGGAATGGATATTTAGACTACTAAGGGATAGTAGAACGATCTATGAGTAACCTAACGATTTCATTAATTATATTTATGGATAATTACATGACGCCGTTATAACTCTTCTTTCATCCCAATTACCTCTTAAAAAAGAAGATATTAAGGCTCATTGATGTATGTTCTACGTTTAAAGAAGTAACAGAATTCTAATAATGATATAACTCTGAAACAATTACAGGTATCTCCAAGTGTTTCTTCAACAGACTACAATATGCTTGGCTTATGAATAATAGCTTTGTTAGTATATTAAAGTATTATTGTTTATGCAACAATTTAAATGTGATATTGTAATCTTATTAGTTTAAGTATACAACAAAAAAATTGATAATGACGTTTTTACAAACCCGCCGAAATTAAAATTGCTTTATCGGATATTATCGCATTAATCATTAATTCAGATACAGTATATGTACGCCTCAGTACGTAGCAGGTTATTAATTTATACTGTGCTTTTAACTGAGAGACTTAATCTTTTTCATAATGTAACAAGGTTACGAGAACATCTGTTTTCTCTGGAGTGGTAATAGTGATTGAAGAGCTATTTTTAATTAAGTGCAGCAATTTTTATGCGCAGTAGATTTACAGCTTTGCACAAATTTGTGATCGTAATATTTTTTTAAGTACTGCATATTGTTATCGTATATATATATACCTTCAAAATAAGCGAACTAAAATATGTTTTAATTAATTAACGAGTCCACGGAGACCGTTGATGTCTTTGTTCTATATACTCGTAATATAATATTGTCACTGACAATTTCATAATAGCATGAACAAAATTAACAATAACTAATGTCACTATACCTTTCTTTGTCCACTTCATAATCAAGTTTTTTGTTTATGTCATAATTTGTAGACCGTTTCATGGTCATGACAAACTTTTATTTTACACTCACACACTCACGTTAAGAATATTATTATTTTTATGAAACCATTGATACCGATGCCAAGTTTACAACACGTTTGGTCGCTGCTCTTGTCAGTGATGGACTATCGGGTTTGATAGGTGTTATCAAGAAGATATTAGTCCAGCTGCGTATATTTTATGCTGGCATTCAATAGATATGTTATTTTATTAGGGACCTATATCAGGGCATCAAAATTATCTAAAACTATATATGTATGTACGCGGCGCTGCCTGTAAATTAAAGGCACACTTTCTTTGTCGGTTTCGTAGTTTTTTGAATATATACATTATATTAAGAGGGGACTAAATAAAATATTTACCGAATGCCTGCAGTTATTACCTATAATTCAGGTCATAAATTCATTAATATTTTAATGTTTTTCCAATTCATACAACTAAAAAAACCATTCGTAAAACAATGCAGATGTTTGTTTCTGTACTTAACGCGTAACTACGCAATGTAAAAAACCTTTTTATTTATTAACTATCAAAATGCCCTCGCTTCGCTTCAGGAAAACTACGCCTTACGCTAAGAAATTGTATTCGCATTATTTTAAATTAATTTACAACTTTTTTATTTATGAACGGATTGCAATGAAACAAACTTTAAGTATTAAGTGATGCTTATTGCAATACATCAGTAAAAGCCAGAGCGATATCGGTTAAGCCATTTCTGAGATTAGCGCGAACAAACGTACAGACAAACGGACTAAAATTCTAGCAACTATTGTTTTGTGTTCTATTGTGTTAATAAAGGCCCCTAATAATGTTTTTTCTCATATATATGTACAGAAAGCGAGAAGTTAGAATTTTATTATATGTATAGATAGTTGTCATACTGTACGGTACCATAATAAATTTGTTATACTATCTTTCTGATAGAATATTTACGGGATTCAAATTATGATTAATTTTGTGAGGCCTGGGTTCGTTTTTACAAGGAGGTTCCAAGGTTGATACCTGATATAACTATTCGAACTTTTAAGCAACGCGTTAAAGCACATCTTCTAGGTAAAGGATATTATAGTATAGATGAGATGAGTGAACTGAAATGAAATTCTTTTCTTTTTTTATGTTAATAGTCGACAAAATAGCAGACAAGCCACCGGATGGTAAGTGGTCCCCGTTGCCCATGGACGACAGCAAGACCAAAGGTATCACTGATTACTTAGTGGTTCCGAAAGAAGTAGCACCAAGAAATTCGCAAGGGCTATTTTCCTACTCACAGTACCTTTTTGGTATGGCTATAATTATATATTAATCTCAAGTCCAAATGTATTTAAAATAATCCTTTAGTTTGTAATAATTTTTCGCCAAAAGAATAACCTTGACATGAGTTTTTAATTTATAATATAGCGTTTCCGTGAATTCTAACAGTTATTCTATTTATTATAATTTTTTACACATCTAACCATGAAAGAGTCACCAGTAAATCTCTAAGGACCTATTTCGCCCCAGAACCAATATAACTACCTAATTATATAAAAAAAATTATATATATTATTTTTAAATACATTTTTAATTTACTTGAATTTAACGGACACTTGTGAGATTCATAAGAAATTAAAAAAGTCATAGCATTGACAGGATGTGGATCTTATTATATAATACTAAAAGGTGGGCCCTGACTTCGTGTGGGTTAAAGAATAAGGATGGCTGATAATATAAAGCCTATGACCAGAATCGGGAACGATATACACACAATTCCGGATGATAACATTTAAATTAGCGGGTTCACCGCTTCTTTTTGGATGGTCACGCCTCGGAATGCTGTTGTTGTTATGACTAGTCATGGGTGGTGATAAATGCACAATATCGTTTGATCCATTCACTTGTTTGCAGGCTGGCAACATTCACGCTTTTATGTTTATCAATACTAATTGAAGTAGATTTACTTTAATTTTGCAAACTTTCCTTTTGCAAAACTTGTGGTCACGAGCGGTCAAATTAGAGGCTCTTGATCACTCAAAACGACTTCTTTTCGTTTCAACTGAGTGTTACCCAATAATACTCTTTCAAGAGGTTCCATTCACATTTCATCATATTATCACACGACGTAGGTGCTCTGTACCACCCGTTCTTATGATGATAATTGTCGCGTCCTCAGCATACGGTAGCTTGAGGTGATAATACACTGGTTGTTCCTTGTGAGGTAGGAACACTGAGGGAATACCTAGAGTCTCTAGATTTCTAGAGCATTGCTCAGGGGGAGATACCGTGCATTCATACAAAAATCCGATCGCGTCAGAAGTAAAGTTTTGTATTAATAACATAAATATTTTTTACATAAATATAAATTACGAGAATAACAGAATCGTTTCTGCACATATTTCAAGGAACAACAATAATATTGAAAGTAACTTTACGTCTTAATTTATTGCTTGCAACAGTATGATAGTGTAGGTAACAACCATAGAGGTAATAGATGTCAGTAGTGAGTAGTCGAGTCGACAGAAGTTCGCCATAGTGAAATTGATTGGCCGCGCTTGGATGAGGTCACGCAGTTCAGAAGCAGCTGTCTTAAGGTCGTCATCTATTAATGTTAATAAGAAGAATTAACAAGAGATGTTAAGTACAAGAAAGGCTTTCACTTCAATTCTTTGGCGCTTGTAATTGAAAAGGCTTGAAGCGCATATCACAATGCTCTACTGAGGGTTAGTGTGGGAATAGTGCATTGAAATGTCTGTATTTCTTAAGATTACAACGTATTTACACAATAAAATCTCTAGTTTAGCGACCGCTATCGAACAACTGAGTCCGACGGCTTGACAAAAATAACTCACTCGCAACCGAAAACTCAGTGACTAGGCAGGCAGTTAACTTGACCATAATGAACGACTACTGTCAGGACAAACTTGGCAGTAGTAACCAGAGCTCGACCACCTTAATTGGCCAAGGATACAGTCTAACTTAAGGAACTACTTACTCAAACATTTAGTTGTAAAATTGTGAATTATGCTATAAATTACCCCAGTGTATCTTATAATAGGTAGGATTCATGAGTACCTAATGTGGTATACGATTTGTTGCTTAGTTAAGAATGTCACTGATTTTAACTGTAACAGGTACTCACGATTTGTGTATTTTATACCTATATCTTGATATAATTATGTACATGGATCATGTGACGGCTGGACATGGATTTCATGGATCATAGACCATTTGTCATAAGTCGTGAGTACTCGTTACAGTTAAAATGTGTAATGTCCATAATAAAATAATTTTCAAACCATACTGGGTTTTTTAAAGAATAGCAGATTGTATATGATGTCCATAATTCTTTCTCTTTGTCTGTAGACTTGTTCGCAGTGTCTCACCAGGCTCATTAGAACTGCTGCGCATATCAACAACCTTATGATACTAGACACTACTGAGACATATCCATACTTCGTCTTCTGCAATGGAAGGAAATTTATAATTAAAAGCAGTAAAGTTATAATGCAATTGTTTTGTAGTGTGACCGGTGAACAAAAATTCAAACAAAATATGTCGAAAGTAGCCATTGTTGATTATGAACATCGCCATCAACACTAGAGAAGTAGTCAAAGCCCTGTTGAAGAATACATATTTTTTGAAGAATACCGTGTAATAACACTCCGTGTAAACACATGACTAGGCTCATGTGATGGTTCCATGTTTACGGCAAAAAGCCGTGTATTCTCTTGGATCCACAAACCTAGAAATTTGTCACTATGTAGGTAAGTAAGAAAACCTATTTTTTATTTGAACCAGAATTAGTGAACAACGGCCATTGACTACTGACTATTTCAAATTATAAGATAGGTAGGAATTGTTAAGACTCTCGAACG
This sequence comes from Megathymus violae, assembly GCA_003671415.1. Classification (NCBI taxonomy): domain Eukaryota; kingdom Metazoa; phylum Arthropoda; class Insecta; order Lepidoptera; family Hesperiidae; genus Megathymus; species Megathymus violae. The sequence continues at coordinate 2,205,226 of PDGT01000041.1, forward strand.
GTTTTCTTGAGCCTGGACCCCTACTAAACTAATTCTACAATGTAAGTTCGGAAAATTAATTCTGTCAACGAAGATAATTTACTGTTTTAAAGGTTGTTCTGGCGATGTATGCTTTATAAATGACGCGTTCTATCTCAGTCCTGAAGGGATTTAATTCAGTGATCGTGTTTAAATAGATTAATTATCTTGATCTAGATGACCATGGTCTGCAGTGACCATTTGATACTGAAGTACACGAACGTTCTCTTCTTCTACATCAATAAACAAAAAGAATTATTCACTCATCAACACGAATTAATTGGAATTCGTTGTACCTAACAAAATTTTTTGACAGGCTAATTCCAAAGAATATTATTTCAGATTTTTCATATAGTTACCTGTATTAGTATTTATTTATTAGTCTTTACCTGGGATCCAATTAAGATTCTAGCTGCGATATTCGTAAATCTCACCATATCGATAAGTAGACTCAAACTGTTTAATAAAATCTGAAACATATTAATACAACATTAATAACAGCTTAGAGAACAACTAAAAAATTCGACGAAAGGTACATAATATTTTGAATTTAACATTAGTTCATTTAGTATTTATTGAAATAATACTGACTTGATGCAACTTACGTTATTAAATTTAGTGTTATATGTTTTAGTTTATTAACGAATAATTTTTGGTCATAACTTCATTATTCAAGACTAAGGGTCATAGCACACATGTAAACTCAGATAGGGATCGTCACAGTATCAACTCGAGCAGCGCCACGGTTCGTGAGTTGTCTCGAGGCGAGGCGATTATGATACGATTCTGATTAGTGTGTGTTGCAGTAGGAGTTTCATACAAAGAACACTGGATGTCTCGAGTTGATCTGGTGACAATCCTTTTCCGAGTTGATATGTGTGCTATGACCCTAAGACGTGCATACATACAATTTCATACTGAGCGAACGAGTAAGGTGAGGGGATGGGGATGATTTTTCAAAAAGATCTTTGATAATATGGATATATTTGTTCATATAGTGTGAAACCACAGATGTATCTATTGTACAATGTCCAATAAACATGTCCGTTCAATTCTCGAAACCATTCTATTAATGTAAAGAAATACCTATTCATTAATCTATAGAGACATTAATCTATAGAAATATGGTGCAGAACATATTAATGACAGTGTCCATATATGGAAAGTTAAAGACTGTCACCCAAGTGAAAAAATTCGTAAGTATTGAGTTAAATTAAGGTAAGATCTTTTCTATTTGTGGACGTAAACAAGTATTAAAATATTTTACTTACACGTGTACCATACATTTTGTTGACAAATACGGCTTGTTCTGTTAGCAGCAGGTAACATCTACCGAGGCACTTAAGCTGGGGATAGTCACCGACCTGTGGCAACTCACGCCTGTGGGCGTTAGAGGGCATGGACGATTGTTCGGCAACTTTACCTATTGTGTGGATCCATTTTTTCTTATTTATTTCAAATAGTGGAGACCCAGATTCGGTGGCACTGCAGCAGATTTCCAACAAATTGCCTATTGTACATAACCGGCACTCAATTTGCATTATTTGTGATGTTAAATCCAAAGTAGTTAAGATTTTTATAAGTAGAAATATGTACATTAATGAATAAACAGATGCCATTGCCCAACCACAATTTAAAACCCATGCTATAAAATCGCAAATTGAGCTAGACAGCCACAAAATAATGAAGAATCCCATTATTCTCAGGAGCGTCTTAAAAGAGGTGTCATAACTCATCGCGATAAGGAACCGATCAATCATCTGATATTTTTGTAGATATTCGGAGTGAACAGGGCCATATTTTCGAATATAAAATAAATCAACAGTGTATTGTACAAAATCGTAAACCACTTGTACATAATCTGTGTACCTTATTGAGGGTGAAACGGTCTCCGTCAAATGCGTAATTTTGTAAAATAGCATGTAACAGTCGATAATTGCTAATACTGACGCTCTTAAAACATTTTTTGTGATCAACCAAAACGTTTTCGGTTTTTTATTATCCGTCAAACGGCTGCCTAATCCAATAACTGTTAGCATATTGTTTAATGGCGCTAATGTTTGATATGTTTGGCGAATGTGATCTTTATCATTACCACTAATTTGCATTTTACAATTCGTTTTCGAACGGTTGAAAAATACCTATGTTTAACGACACGTGAAACACCAATGGTAGTTCGAAGTTAAACTGACTGAAATAGCCTCGAGTTTTATTCTAATTATTATGACTACACAGGTGTGGTGTAGGTACGTGTACGCCACTTATATTTATTGCATGAATTATTAACTGGCCTTTCGATGATGGATTTCAATTAAAATAATTTGAGGTTATTTGCAAGCTACATACACAAACCATTCATTTTTGTAATGCGGCTTTTATATTAAATTAGTATTAATTTACTTTGCAACAATCCGCAAGCACGATGTATGCACATATATATCATACTTCTATACATGCATATTTCATACTAATTATAAAAATATCCTTGACTTAGAAATTTAACATTGAAGAGAAACGTACAACTTGTCAATTCAGTAGTCATTTGAAGCGCTTCTCATATAAGAATATTGTCATACAACCCATAGTGTCCCATCGTTAAGCTCGGATCTCCGAGCTGTCCCAGAGCGCGTTGGCAGAGTTCGCATACCTAACTTTGAGTACCTTATGGGGAACTCTCAGGTTTCCTCATGATGTTTTTGTCACCGAGGGAACTGATAATTCATTTGTAATGTGCAAATTTTTCAAAAATTAGAGGAACGTGCAGTACTTACATCACTAGGATACCATTGCTCTTAAGAATACTGTAAGCATATATATCAAAGCTGTAGCAAACCGTATGTATTCGGTACTGAGTAACAGGTGCGCCATCAAGTGCCGAGTGACGAAACGTTACTCACGAATGAATTTCGTTACTTGCATTTTTCGCATTTTTAATTTTGTCTATACTAGTAATAGAATTCTAACTTATCGATTTCTGTACATGAACGATATACGAGAAAAAATATTATTACGGGTTTTTATTAATGCAATAGAACCCAAAACAATAGTTGTTAGAATTTTTGTCTGTTTGTCTGTGCGTTTGTTCCCGCTAATCTAAGAAACGGCTTAACCGATTTCATTGTGGTTTTCACTAATGTATTACAGTAGCGAGGGCATTTGCTAGTTTAAAATATATTTTTATTTAATTTTTTATGTTTAATTTCATTCTAAGCGAAAATATTTATTTATGTTGGTTAATCGTTACAGTGTTATTTTAATTTTATTGTCAACTAGCTGTGTCCGCGTCTTCGTCCGCGTGGAATTTAATAAATAAGTTATTTACTAGAAATGAAAATAGCCTAAGTTACTCCTTATTACATCAGCTACCTACCAGTGAAAGTCCCGTCAAAATTGGTCCAGCTGTTTCAGAGATTAGCAAACAAACAGAACAAACAGACAGACAGACAAACAGACAAAAATTGTAAAAAATGTTATTTTGGTATATGTACCGTATATATACATATTCATATGCATGTAGTAAAAGTGGTTATTTTAATATTACAAACAGACACTCCAATTTTATTTATTAGTATAGATAAATAATTTTCAATATTTATTTGTGGCTTTTTAATTATAGTCGATGCATGGTGGATCGCGATGTTATTGTGATACAACTTATTGTCACGGTTAAAATTTTCAAAATTGAAAATAGTAAACCTATTGTAAATTCAGTAGATTCCGTCTACAGTTTACTTGTAGTTCGAACCTTTACCTATTTAAAACAAACTAAATTTAGATTAACTTATACACAAGTCTCAAAATACGGTAAAGTTAATAAATGCAACGTATAAGTATGTTTTCTACTGATGTATCAAAAGTAACGCGTAACGTAACGATACGGTAATAATGAGTAATGATTGTTATAGTAACGAATACATAGGGGTACGCTTTTTTTCGTTACTTTTACACCTCTAGTACATATTAATAACCGGGGTTATACATGGTATTATGGAACTACAAGTATAATTAAATTGAAAGTTGAAGCATAATTGTAGTTTCCAGGGTGTCGGCGTCCGTAACAAGTACCTATTATAACAATTTTTTTGTATTTTTTTCGTAATTGTGAAATAATAAAGTGTCAAATAGCGCATATAGTAGCACCTATTAAGTTTCGTATATTTACAAGTAAAGTTTTAAATTTTTTTTTCATAAAATAAGATCGTTCTTTAGTGACAAGATTGTCAATTGTAAGTCTGCTACTACGCTTAGTGATTCTTTGAGTTTTCTCATTATATTATCCACTTTCTGGGTGTAATGTGATAAAAAATAAAATAAAAGAATTAGTATTTACCACTATTCACATCTTTTCTGTTTTATTAAATATTTTTGCAATTACTCTCCAAACAACATTGCTAGTAACAAGGACTTTATATTATTTATTTCCTACTATTAGTTTACACTCTATATATATATATATGTATGTCGGAGATGATCATTAGTATAGAGGTGAAACGAAACCCGGCACGATATCCGAGTGATGGCAGCACCGCCGCGATGACGTCGATACTCAGTTAACATCGTGCCACAACAGAGCCTAGCTAGTGGAGTGACGCCGGAGGGAGCCTCAGTTTACATCATAGAGTGACTTATATATAGGGTAACTTATATATATACATTCTGCGGTTGAAGAGGTCGGTTCCTCCGCACTAGGAACTGTTACTTCTTTCATTTGCCCGGTATGAAGTGTTTGTTAACAATTAATTAAACGTGCTAAAACTACTGCCATTGCCTACATATATATATATCTCTTGTAAATGAATAAAATACATTTATTCATCCACTCGTTCTAATTTTTTTTAAACTTATTGTGAATCGCATTAGATGTTGATACAATTTTTTTTTAATTATAACACAAAGTTTTTTTTTTCAATATTAAACACAGTAAAATTAAAAATTCAATCCTACAGTTTCTGCATCATCTATGATTCCGTCAAAAAGTAAGTAGTAAACATTATCACGACTTAACAAGACAGTTGAATGTAAGAAACATAGATGTTACTTTAATTATATACAAACCCAACTGGTTTATTTAGTAACAAATAAACATTAGATAATTTATTTTTTAACCTAAGTAGGAATTGGCAGTTATTTTTTATTTTATTACTTGTTTTTATCTATTTCTTAGGAGCTTTTGAACTGATATACATGCCAACGCCATTAGTTCTTAACCTAAACTTATTTAGTAGTATTAGTTTAACGATATGTATATACAATAATTATATAACATTTTACGAAACTCAAAAAAATATTACATATATAATTTTGAAACTGTGTAATTTTATATTTTATAATATATTCTTATAAATTTATATTGTATATTTTTATAAAATAAGAATTATATGTATGTACAAAAAAATTTATAGGCTAAATATTGTAAACTTTGATGAATTGTATCCCACTATGTCCAACGACAGAATTTGCGCCCCTCTTCCCTATGCGGGGTGGCGTCCGATGACGATTTAGAGGCCGTAATGCCAAAATCAATCGCTAGTGTTTAGTGGGTAGGCCCCTAATGCATGAACATTCACCATCCCCCTTCCGCGCTCTGCGGAGGGTAGCCCTATTCCATTTGTCTGGGCGTAAAAAAAAACGACAGAAAATGGTCGTGTGTCTATCTCGGATCTTTACTATATGAATGCAACCAAATCGGTGCTGGCTCGTCACGTGAAACTATGACATGTTAGTATATACCTCAGATTACTATAATCGTTGAGGTGTATACGCACTAATTCGTAAGTTTAAGTAATCTGTGCTGCTCTTCATAGTCTGTGATCGTTATTATGTGATTATCTTCGTAAGCAGTAAGTATTCTGTGGTGATTATTCTTTGTAAGTTTTATTAAAGTACGTGATGAATTAGTATCATAAAATTGTTATTTCTTTTAAGCTGAATTTGAGTAGCTTTCGTGTCAAGTTTTGTGTAAAATAATCACATTTAAACTATCTTCAAGTAAACAGTTCGTGTTTCGAATATATTTGGAAAGAAATTTTATAACGTTCTGTATTTTAGGAAAACAAATCAAAATAATTGGTTATTTGTCATAATATTAATTCGATAGACCCTCCTGTTGCGTTAGTGGGTATTGGTTTATTTTATTTTTTCTAAGAATAGAAAATAAATATAATATAATCATAATAATGAAATTGATTATGAGAAATAGCTTTATAATTAGGTAATGAACAATCAGTGAAGTATAAGGGTGTATTTGATCAGTAATCAGAGTATTTAAAGTAGTTTTGAGCCAATGTGTATTACTTGGGATAAAAAACGTCCTAGATTATCACCCAACATAAGTTTCAAATATTCCTAAAATCATTAAAATGTGTTCAAAGGTTTTATTGTCATACAGAGAGACAGGCGAACAAGTTCTGAAAATATGTTTAGGGTTCTATAATGAAAATGAAGCATAGCTACAATGAATATTTGTACAATAACATATGCTAATTTGGCCCAGTTACAGTTTATCATTAGTATAGAAGTGGGTATTTTAGATTTATGTAAATATTTCATTCTGTTATACAAGTTACTTTAAAATCACATTTTTATTGTTATTAATAATGATGTTATCTACTGCAATTTCTCACTAGCTCTGTAGGTCCATTGTAAGAAATAGAATACTGAGAGAGGATTAAGTCTGCCTTTTGGAAACATTCACAATCTCACACCCTCGCACTAGGATTCCATGCTTCGGGTGACATAGATTTACACAAATATGACATCACAAATACCCATGGCCATGGTATATACTGTGAAGTGGCAAGAAACTCTAGAGAAGTTTTTTTTCCTATTCACTGTTACAGAATACACTTACAAATACTTATGGCTAAATGTTAAACTGATGTTCAAGCAGTCTTATCTTTAAAGTAATCATCAGTTTGTAATAACTCTTCTGCATAAGAATAATGTTAATTTTAACAGAAATTTATTATAAATATTTACACAAAGTTGCATTGCAATGTCAAAGTATTATGACTATCTGTTCAAACTTAATATTTCTATTATTCTTCAAACAATTAATTATTGCATTTACAATTAATATGTAATTCTTTTTTTATGTAATCAAGCCATTTTTCTAGTTCTCCAACACAACACCTGAAATATGTGTTCACTTATTTAATAGAATTCCTAACAATACATTTTCATAAGCATTATTGTTCACTACAATCAGATCATTGAATGTTATAGTAATATGTCATGATAAAAAAAAATATTTACAGAAAATACAATGGGAGGATGTCGGTGTACTTACCGGAATTGTACTGTGAAATCTGATGGAAAGACGCATATGTTTCACTATCCTGTTTTTGAAAAAGTAAGATGTCATCAGTGGCTCATAAATGCCCACAGACTGGAATTTCTTGATCTAAAAGTATCACAGTTGAAGAACAGAGTTGTTTGTCAACATCATTTCAGGGATGAAAACTTTATGAACTTTAAGGTGAGTAAGTAGGTTTGGAGGTTAGTTGGTCTACTTTGTCGTTTGTGGGAAATTATGTTGCCAAATTAAATATTGATTATTCTCATATCTCCGGAAGGTCTCTGACATAATTTTTATTTAATAATACTAACCAATATTAATGACTTAATATGTGGTTGCTTTCTGAAATACAACAGATCTCATTAAATATTTGACAATAGTGGTTCTAGTTGACTCACGTTAGTGAGATGGTCCTGGGTTTGGGCTTTTTATAAAGTTATAATAATACAATATACTAACTAACAAAAATATGATTCAAGATTCTCACGATCATGTATCATACTTGTATGTTAATCAGAATGACATACGCCAACATATGACATAATTGCAAGTCTGTAGCCCTATCATACAAGACAAATTCTGAGCTGTCCTGTAATACAAGATACAAACAGTGCTGCAGGGCTGTCATCATATCATTCAATATAAGGCAAAATACAAAAATAACACAAACCAATAGAGATAGGATTAATTATGGTTGACCCTTATATATACTATATGTAAATGCAGTTGTAAAGATTACTGTTTTTTAATATTACAAATTAATTATTTCAGAAAGACAAATTGACCTTTGATGCTATACCAACAGAAGATGGACCATATTGTGATACTACTAACTATGTTGATTTAAATCCAGACTCATCTAAATTGTTTTCTATCATAATTGATGATATAGAAAATGACTATAATGACAAAAAAGCTAATTACTCATTAAAATATGGAGACTTCTTAGCGAATCTTGATCTCATGGATATTGAAAAAATTGATGGAGACAACATAAGTTACAAAAACACATACAATCATAATGTCGATATTTTATCGCCTCATAAAGGGAAAGGTAGAGGGGGATTATTCAGTGAAGATAATTCCTTTTTATTTAACATATCATTGCCAGATAAAACTGATAAAAAAAGTATAACACATCCAACACTTGCTGTTCCTCCATATATGAGTGGCACAAATGTTAATGACGTAAAAAATTATCTTAAAATGAATTCCAATAGTAAGAATATATCTGCAGACAAAAACTACAATGTTTTAATCAGTAATCCAACTGGAAATATCCAACCCAATCAACCACAACAAAAAGAACCACAAAAAAAAGAATCAAAAGTAAAAATAATCTCAGAAAAGAAAGTTACAAATCCTGTACCTATTACTGGAAAGTTTGAGTTAGTTAGTCCTAATTTTATATTAAATGTTTCAAAAAGAAAAAGTACATTAGGAAACACACTGAATAACTGCAAGACCATAGAAAATAAAGAAATTTCTAATCAAGATAAAAATAACACAGTGGAGATTGAAATCGAACCTGTAATTAAAGAAGAGGAATATCCAAAACCACAACAATACATTACTTCTCTTAATTTCCCTCAAAATACTGATGTGTCGGAGAATACTCCGAAAGTATCAGTTATAAAACCTAGAGTTCCTCCAGAAAGATTTGAAGCTATTAATAAAAAGAGAGAATTTAATATGAAGTTAAGAGATATAGTAGAAACTTGTTTAGATAAGTTAGATAATTGCAACAAGACTAAAGAACAAAGTGAACCACCAAAAGATACTAAAACTAAAGTACTCAAAAGAAAAGTTCCACAGATAAAAAGTCTATCAAAAAATACATCGATTCTTAATCCCCAAGAATATACAATTGCATTCTTAGAAGCAAGAATGAGAAAAATGGAAACTACCTTGTTAGAAAAAATCGAACAAAATTCAATGAAAATAATTGACCTAAAAAATATATTTGTAAAAACTTCGTGTGAAAAGCAATTCACTGCACAAACAAAGACCGATGAAGAAATTCATAAAAAACAATTATTTCAAGAAATTTCAAAATATCTGAGCCCGAGTTCGAAAAGCCTTATCTATGAGGAATTATTTATAAATAAATTTGCTCTCAATGAACCAACATCACCAAAGCGCAAACGACGAAGACGGATATGATGACTGGCAGATGTTTAAATGTGGAAGTAATTTTTGAAATATATTTTTATACATGTATTAAAACTGGATGGATGCATAGATTTATTTAGAATAACTTAGTTATTACTTTGCCTGTTTAAAGTGATTTGGATGGTGAAGAATCTTGTGTATTTTCATTGGGTAATAAATTATAGTTGAATGTGAAGGCAGCATTAAATTAGTTTTCATCTATATTGTTCTCTGTAGAATATCACAGGCAGAACAATTCTTTCTCTAGTTCGGGAACTTCAGAGTATGTTAACAAATGAATAGTCGAAAATTTAATGATCTTACGAAATAAAACCTTGTTTTGTCAAACATTTTCGTGTTTTATTTGTGACCATATCATAATTTAAGATCCTGGCGATCATATCATAGCCATAATTCAAAAATGTTGAATTTTGCGTCTAAATTGTTGATATAAGTCACATTTTACATTGAAATAACATGCTGTAAAAATTAGATATGAGTATCAAATGCAGCTCCTGATCCCTTCTGCAACGACATTGAATTGTATTAAGAAATTTCACTGAGTCAGTAAATACTGATACTATACGACAAGCTTTTTTTTCATTTTTAGCAAAGTTAAAACTATTTAAATCATAAAGTTAATGTAGCTAAACTTTCATTTTTAGCAAGGTTAAAACTATTTAAATCATAAAGTTAATGTAATAGAGGAACACAGTGTACGAGTGAGATTTCGAGATTTACGAAAACCTACTTGTGAGAAAGACGCACAAGAGAATTGGCCGTAGGACTGTCTCCTAACTATTTACTCTCCATTAGTCTCCTGTCAAAAAATAGATCTTTATTTTATATATTTTTTTCAATCTTACTGTTTAATGTTATCGGACAAACAAAATTAAACATGAGGATGTCGTGGATGTCGTGTTGTCTGTGAGACTGTATAGTCAATTATAACAATAACCCAAACAAAGAGACAGTCTACAGATAGTACTGATAGCGCTATACCACTTTAACGATGCTTTTTTTTTCAGAGAAGTTGGTCTTAAAAATATCTAAAATAAGATTAATAACATGCAGTAAATACTCCAGTTTATGAATAATAACCTATTTTTCATAATTATGTGTAAGATAAAAAAATATTGTGTACGCGAAAATGATACCATTTCGTATAGGGCTTGCACAAAATCTATCGATAAGTGGATAATTTTTAAATAGGTATAAATACATACTTTTTGTTTTACCTAGATTTGTTCATATTTTTCCGTTACAGTTTGTAAACACATTGGACAGAAAATAGATTAGACTTTTATAAAGGTGCATCTTTGGCTTTTGAATAGTATTAGCTCCTTAGATTGATAAAATTTGGCGAATTTTATATTTGTTAGTATTATGATATGACAAATTCCAGTGAATGTGATATCATATTTATTGACTAATTTTACTACTTCAAGGTTACCTGCAAATGCAGTACTCAAAAAACGGATTTAAATGTTGAACCAGATGGGTAGGATTATTCACAAAGTTTACTGTAGACATTTTAAGGGCAACTAATTCGTTCTACGAAATCACTGACATCTTTTTAATGAAGAATCTATACCTACACAATTTGTTGGTGAGTTCATTTCCGAGGGCAATAAGTTATATCGATTTACATCAAAGAATTAATTAAAACTAATAAGTATTATTATTATTGTTTTCTTTGGTACCTTTTAATCACGTTTTGTTTTAGTTCAGTCAGTTTACAAATAAAAATGATATGTTAATTTTAAGAATCCCGTCCAATAAGGTTAAGTTTAGAGTAGATAAAGCGGAGTAAAGAGAAGTTACTAGAAATAGCATGATATTATTTAATTTAATATGTAATAACTAAGCTAGAGAACGAATTAAATAATCGAATATCTAAAATATAGCAGAAAATCTGTGATGGAATAGTCGAAATTCTTGTCGACAGTGCATGGTTGTGAGTTTGACATCACTAAAAGTCACTCAGCAATTGTCATTTTCACACACATTCACATTTATGTTTTGGTGACGCGATGATGAGATGAGTGTTCATCTATAACGTTAGTATTATGTTTATTATTTAAATTGATTTCAAATTTTGTTTTATAATGTGATAAGCATAAACCATAAATACTACTAGTACTCTTTCCGGTCCTCAGAAAACGATTACTTTTTTATATAGGTAATAGTAACTATTTATTTGTCTTAATGCAGTTAGTACTTTTAAAAAATAGGTTTGATGTGATTATTATTAATGTACCCTTCTTTCTTTCTTTCTTTCTTTCGGTAGACTTGTTTTACAACTAGATACCTATCTATATTGAGTAGAAAAAAATCTTAAGGTCAGCGAAGCGGTCGATTCAAATGTATGTAGTCCTCATGTAGACTGTTACTGTCATGTACACTCACTGTTAACACGCCAATAAATACGCGGAATACACAAAATGTTACTGGCCAACACGGACAATTTGTCTATGGCGGGCAAACTCAGTCTTTTTGTCAGCGAAGCAGTCTTTGACGTGTATCATCAGCTTCAGATATTAGGGTCATATTAGTACAAACTGTAATTATTATATAATAAATAATATCTGACAATTCCACGTCTGCGGTGATTAGGTCTTATCCTTATAAATTTCACAGCAATACGTTGTAGTACGATTATTGCCATGGTAAAAGTTCGGAGTTGCGAAGGTCCGTTTAAGTTTATATATCTGACCATAATTTAATTAAGTACCTACCATCGTTTTTGAGACGTCCATTAACACTAGATTGATAATAAGATAACTTTTTCAGTTATGTATGTTTGTGAATGAGAACGCTGACAAATAAGCTTATTTCTTTGTGGATAATCTGTATATAAAATAAAAAATTGTTTTCATTTTCAGGCTCAACAGAGTCTGTTCTTGTTAGAGCTTGTAACATTTCATACTTTTCTCTGGTACGTGTACGGTAAATTAATTAGTATCACGTGAATAGATTTTAAGTAACAAGGCTGTCACATTCGTAACGCAAATGTTGAAGAACAAAATCTATGGATTTATTACTTCGCGTTTGCAAAGTACGAAATTTGGGCAATGACGAGAAACAAATCTATTATTATTATTTTCCTTATAAAACAAATATAAATAATAACCTGTATTTTCCAAATAGTGACATAGAATTTATGGTGTTATTAACAATAGAAAATTTTATTTTATAGTACAGATTTGCATCTACATGGGACAAAATATTAATAATGGTTGGCTTAACAGCGACATTCCTAGCTGGGATAACCCTGCCCTACGCCATAACGCTAGTCGCCAACATCTTCCAATCTATGATCGATTACACAAAGATTGCAAAAAAACCTAATACCAGTGATAAAGATTTTTTGAAAACAATGCACCATTTTGGTGTACATTATACCCTCATCGGTCTTGTTTTGTTTGTCGGTGGATATTTGGGAAATGCTCTGCTGAATATTACTGCGATACATCAGGTACATTAATATTATATCAGTCTTAAGATTCCGCTTCATATCAAATATATTATTTCACTTGTCTATAATATCATGGTATAATGCTGTGTTAATGGTTTTTCTCGTAAAACGTGCTTCACCTCACCCCTTCAATGTAAATTGTCCTTAATGTTAATGTAAGTTGTCGAACACTATCTAACGATAGTAAATATAATGGTCTAATTGACGTGCTTTTAATCGCTCTCTTACAAACAGGTTATAGCGATAAACACTTAGTTAGGGGCATTTTAATACTTGTTCCTTACTATGGACAAAACCACGCACGCAACCATCATCCCTCGCTATTCAGTTTATTGCGATTTGTCTTGCAGATTTTAAAAATTCGAGAAGCGTATTTAAGAGCTGCACTTACCCAAGATTTTGCATATTTCGACGTCCACCACACTGGTGATTTTGCGTCAAAAATGGCTGAGTAGTTGTCATTTTATAATTGACCGTATAACTAACTAAATACATGCATTATTTTATGATAAAACCTATTTATCCACAGAGCAATTATAATCGGGAAGATTTTTGTAACTGTAGTCATTCATTCGACTTGTGCTATCAATTCGTCGTATAATTTGATGATTCTGTGGTGATATTTCACCATGTCCACTATTTCCACATGTGAAATGTTTCAAGGAACCCGAATCACACTTAGATTTTCTATAATACATGCATATAGGTATATAAGTTTCAAATTGGATCATTCGGACTATTCGGTCGCTCCTGAGTAATCACCTAGCCTGCTCTCCCTTTGCTAAACTTGTTTTATTTAATTGTGAGGGAAAAATAATTATACAATATACGCACTTGTATAGTTGTTTAATAAGAAATTCCACCGTACCTATTTTTTTGTTTATGTTAATAGCTGACAAACAAACAAATCAAGAAAGAAAAGAGAGAAGCCCATTATAAATACACATATGTATATAAAATGATTTTTTGTTAAAAACGGCTGGGTGAATCAATTGATATAGATTTTCAGAGATGTAATAAAACTGGAAGAAGGCATAGGAGATAAAGTTTCGACTTTAGCATACAATACAAGTTTAGGTGTAAGCTCTGCAACGATGGCGTTGATGAAAGGATGGAAGTTGGCCCTGTTATGTTTGATCGCCACTCCGCTGACGTCATTGTTGGTTGGGTTAACTGGTATGGTACGTGTTTAATTTGATTGACTTCAAAGAATTAGTTGCTCATTACAATTATAAGGAGACTACTCTATATTTCTAATTCGGATTGGGTGACGGATCGGGTATTGACAAATATCCGTAGCTTTTATGTCGGCGGCAAGCGTCCTAGCTATGAAGAAACTTTCTGGTTATCGTTTTGACTACCGACTGTCCGTGAAAATGCTTAGTTTGATTCCCAATCAATCATTACAATCTATAATTGTCCCAGTGCTAGGCTCGGATCCCTTCTTAAAGAGAGAGGGGCTGTAATAATCCACGCTAGCCAAATGCGGATTGGTAGAGTCGTAAAGTAAGAGTAGTAAATTGATTAATATTCTATTTAACGTACAGATGGCTAAAAAATGGTATAAGAAGCAGTCGGAAATAAAAGGGCTTGCTGGTGCAGTCGCGGAAGAAGCTATAGCCTCTATAAAAACAGTATACGCTTTCAACGGGCAACAGAAAGAAATAGACCGATATAAGAAATATTTAGCTCAAGTCACCAGTATTACAATAAAAAAAGGTTACACTGTAGTTACTTTACTCCTGCTTTCACGTACTCGTATAATTTATACCATTTTAAATGGATAGACTTGTTTGGTTCCAAGTGTATAAATTGAATGTTTTACAGAATTATTCACGGGTTTGTCAATGGGATGCCTCTACTTCTGCGTGTTTGCTTCATATGCGCTTTCGTTTTATTTTGGTATTTATCTGGTAGTCAATGAACCACAAAATTATAATGCTGATGTTATGTTTTCTGTAAGTGACTTTTTATCTTTTTTTATTATAGCGGTCTTGGATGTAGCTTAGCCGTAACTTAAAGGGTTCCGTTGTACACACCTGACGCATTTAGCGTAGGATTATTTCCTTACTTCCTGACTATATTGTGAAGCTTTAATGCAGCATTCAGTGATCCGACGTAACGACGGTAAATGTTTAATCCTTTCGTTTCCATAGTACCTTTCTGAAACATTACTAGCTATTTCCAAAAATATCATGAGTGTTTCTAACATTCAGTCAAGGCTCGGGTGGTTCTATTGTAGGTGTTTTTTGGAATAATGACCGCTATGGGCAGCTTTGGTATGATAGGGACACTTATGACACCTTTTGGGCAAGCATGTGGTGCTGGCGCGGAAATATTCCGGTTGATTGACAATGTGCCGAAGATAAATCCATTGC
This sequence comes from Megathymus violae, assembly GCA_003671415.1. NCBI lineage: Eukaryota > Metazoa > Arthropoda > Insecta > Lepidoptera > Hesperiidae > Megathymus > Megathymus violae. Next base: position 2,220,548 of record PDGT01000041.1, read on the forward strand.
TTGACAAAGGACTGAAAGCACAGGTTATGGAAGGGAGTATAGAGCTTAGGAACGTATACTTTCAGTACCCATCGAGGAGTGGAGTTCCTGTAAGTATCCATAGATTTCTAGCCTAGGTTATAGATTATAATCTATTCATTTATTTATCTACTCTGTTAAAGACATTCCGTGTGTGAGTTGCTAGTGTAACTGTTTATTTTTATGTAACATTGTTGGACAAAAAGGAGGTACTCTGAATCTGCCGCCTAAAACATGTAACGGTTGATTCAAGGACAAAAGTGGTGACCAGCTAAGGAAGTAAAAAATAGCGCTACCACCACGCACGAGTAACAACTGCATTAAAGTAGACAGTAGGTACGTTGCCCAAAAATCTGCAACAGGGGATGGCCCCAGCCAGAGACAGCTTTTAACCATTATGCTCACTATTTCTGAGTCTTTACAACAATTTCTCATATTTCCTTGATCTTAAATAATTGTAGGTATTGAAAGACATAAACCTCAGTATACATCGTGGCATGTCGGTGGCACTAGTGGGAGACTCCGGCAGCGGCAAGTCCACCATCATACACCTATTGTCAAGATACTATGACGTCGTTGAGGGCTCTGTAAATATTTACTTATAGCTGTATTATTTCATACATTCAATACACAATATTTAAATGTAAAAAAATCTGCAATTATCCAATTCTAATTTTGCAGTGTCCCAACACCTACTTGTCCTTAGGAATACATTCACATTGTTCAAACTCCATGTCAGTTGATATTGGTTAGGCCTGACACTACGCGTATGTAATACATAAAATATTTCAGTGCCTTGGTCACGAAGATTATAAGTAAACGTTTATGCATATTGCCGTATTGGGGTTCTTTGTGCACCCTGAAACACATATTTAAATGTCACCGTTTGTGTAAGACCCTGAGTACAAACATTTATTTCTCACATAATATGGCACCGACTGGGCCACGGGTTAGTCAGTATATTTTCTTTAATCAGCACCTGGTAATTGGGAACTCAGGAACTTTAATCAGAAGGGAACGTCTGAAAACAGCGCTGCACGGGACTGCTATCCTGCGTCGTTATAGATGAGCCACTCCCTTTTGCCTAATAATTTTAGTTATAAGTTTTAATTATTATCAGCGAATGAATAAATTCATTTTATTATTATTATTATATTATATGCTTATACTTTTAGAAAAGGATATCTAAGATACACATTGATTACATTTACGACCAAGCGACCTTTTAGATCCTAAAGTTTTTTCTATAATTTTGAAAACCTAAAGTTTAATTTAATGCACCAGGTGACCATAGACGGCCATGACGTCCGCGAGCTGTCGGTGCGCTGGCTGCGCGCCCAGATCGGGCTGGTCGGGCAGGAGCCCGTGCTGTTCAACTGCTCCGTGCGGGAGAACATCCGCTACGGACGCGAGGACGCCTCGGACGAGGACATCGAGGCCGCTGCCAGACAAGCGAATGCGCATAACTTCATAGTAAAATTGCCAGCCGTAAGAGTCTGTTCAGTGCTCGTAAATCTCGTAAGCCGTTAGTTGTTCAGTACTGCGCACACGTTAAAATCTCGCAGCTTCGCTGTTGTTTGGTACTACACAGAACATGGAATTTTGCCGCCAACATTATTTTTATTAATTTCATATGTTCGATAATGCAGTGTATCTTGAATGCCAACCTGCACTAAGATTTATAATTGTAGTCTCAAATAGTCTCAAGTACTCAAATAATATCAATACATCATACATACATATACATGCTAGAATCTATTGTGGAATAGACAATTTTATATAATAATGACTAATATTTATACAAAAATAAAAATAAAATGTTTATATGTGTTCGTTCGCGAAATAGATTTGTCGGAAAACGCCAGTCCTTGATGGTATTTATATAAAGGAAAATAACATTGAAAATAATACAACAACAAATGATAGACTAGTCACAGATAGTAACGGACCATATCTCAAAATACTATGTATAGCGGACATACAAATTAAGCTCTTTCTTCTAATACAAAACCTAACATATGGTACAATTTAATTTAGTGGGTTTTTGGTTTAATGCTTGCGATACAGGGCTACGACACGATAGTAGGCCAGCGTGGTGAATTTTTTTCCGGCGGACAAAAGCAACGTATTGCTATTGCGAGGGCTCTTATACGTAATCCATCCATTTTACTACTGGATGAAGCAACCAGCGCTCTCGATATAGCCGCGGAGGCTCAAGTTAAATTTGCCTTGGATAAGGTGAGAAAAATTGAAAGACATTAAGTAATAGGAATAAAAATCGAGAAGTCAAGTTGAGTGAAAATGGGAGAAATATATATTGATCATATTGGTATCTTTGAACCACGCATTTGGTGTATAATCTCTTCTTTATTTTATACATCAACAGTGTCACAATATTTCAATTACGATCAAGGGTCGTAATAATAATCTATAACATGAAGAAAGTACAGTTATATAAATTTTATAAAAATGTTTTTAGGTTTCGTTATGTTTTAGGTTTTAGGTAGGTATATGGTTACAATATCAAAGTACCCGATAATCCGGATACCCTGTTACCTTCTTGGCGTAAACTTATTGGCGATTTCTTTGCTGTTAAGGATGTCCTTGGGCGACAGAACCACTTACCATCGAGTGGCCCGTTAGTTCGTTAATTGGTTATTGACATAAAATAACCTACTATCTTAAACCAAAACAGAAATCTATCACTTCAGGCTTCAGAAGGTCGCACAACAGTAATAGTGGCACACCGGTTATCCACAATACGGAATGCGACCGTCATATACGTACTGAAGGAAGGTGAAGTTGTCGAGTCCGGCAGCCACGAGGAACTTTTAAAGATGAAAGGATATTACTACAATATGTTGTTAATTCAAGAGCCACCAGAACTACATCATATTAATGGTTAAAAGCTTTAGTTTCAAGCCTTAATGCGTAGTGTAAAATTTTTAACCAAAGAACATTGAACCTGGCTGTCCTACTACATGTCCGCCATTTGATAATACAGAAATCTTCGAAAACATTTACCCTAACGTCGTGAACTGTCAAGTATATGCCTAAAAATAAACCATCAGTAAGGAAAGTTGATGACAAATATAAATTAGTTCAATTAATATTAAATCCTAAAACTCTTCCTAAAATGTACTAAAATTTTCATTGAAAATTTGTTTCCAGTTGAAAAGATACCTACACAGGAGGCAAAAATGTATGAGTACGAAAATACCAAAAGCATTGTTTATCAGGTCAGTATGTTACAATTTTGGAATATCAATTACCTGACAAAATCTGGAAAAACAGACTAATTTGAGACTTTATTTTTATAGAAATCGGAGGGAGAAAAGTCAATTGTACCTTCCTTGTCCTTTCGACAAGTATTAACTTTGAATGCTCCGGAGTGGAAATACATCGTGTTAGGCAGTGTGTGTGCAACAATTAATGGATTCTCCATGCCTGTGTTTATCGTCATCTTTGGAAACTTATTTGGGGTATTGTGTGTGTTGCTATTAGTTTCAATTATTTTGTCTCAGACATATTTTGTTTGAGTGTTAAATATCGTGTATAATATAATATAAATCTCCAAGAAAAAGTCGCCATTGGAAAAATCGTTAAAATATTTAAGTTCACAACTTTTCATATTGTCTCATGATGATCTGTTGACATTTGTAAATATTAACGTATTGTTTTATTCTAGTCAATGTCTAATATTAATACATCGCAGCTCATGAGTAAAGTGGAATCCATTTCTATGATGTGTCTCGCTGTTGGCGTTATTTTGGGAATATCAAATTTTATTGAGGTAATTTTCGTTTGTTATTTGATTAGAACTGAAAATTAGGTAAGTGCCCAAATTAGTAAAAACCGGTGTAACATACGTATACCTAATTTAACCACATTGACATTTAAAATTCCTCAAGCAGTTGCGAAATATCTTTAGATATAAAAGGCTGATCGACAATTCAATAAAAACTCACGGGTTACGCTCCCAGCTAGTTTCTCGGTGCAATTATTACAACACTAAGGTCAATTTAACCAAATGCATATATTATGGTTAATATTTACTATGGTTTATTAACCATAATACTGTTGTACGAGCGTTATGAGTGTGTGACTTAGGTAGTGCGCCAAAAGAAAGTGTGCAGTATCAGTGCAACACCATACCGCGTGGCCACAATACCTGTCACAATACTTTGTAATGCTTTCTTGAAAATTTTTAAGATGTGGTGAAGAATCAACTATGAAATTACTTGTTAATGACAAGATTAATATTCTAGGAGTCCACAGAAGGAGCGGCATATGATATTATTCTTAAATGTTAAAGTAATAATAACCCTTGAAACATGTCTTTCAAAGACCACGTCGTTCGGCGTGGCTGGGACGCGATTGACGGAGCGGTTGCGTCTGCGCATGTTTAAGCATATTATGCAACAGCATGTAGCATTTTTTGAGGAATCGGCTAACTGTACTGGTGCTCTGTGCGCTCGCCTCTCGGCCGATGCGGCTCAAGTACAAGGGGTCAGTCTGATCAGCAACGTTATGTATTAAGTTTTTAGCTATTTAAATGTGATTTAATATTTCAATATATCAAATCCTCACAAGGATCTTGATCATACATCAATCTTAATTATTAGTTATACATATACAAAACGTTTGGGTTGAACTGGATTGAACCTTGTGTACAAACAAGTTTACACATGAATGTAGCAGTAACTAATCGTGCAAAGTAAATATCGATTGAAAACCCCAATAATCTGAGTGATGTCTTTCAGGCAACTGGTCAGCGCGTCGGCATAGTTCTGCAAAGTATCGGGTCTGTAGGCTTGGCGCTCGTACTGGGGGTGCTGTATGAATGGCGCGTGGGGATAATTATTCTGGCCTTTGTACCTTTCATCGCGCTTGTTGTCTACAAACAGGGTAAGGCGACAGACAAGGAGTCCAGCGGATCTTTCAGAGCTGTAGAAAATAGCACAAAGGTAAAAATTTAAAACATGTCGTTTGGCAATTATATCTTGGTAAAAATGGACGTCCACGTGTTAAAATTATATAATAATTGTTTTGGATGAAGATATTATTTGCAAATGTAAAGATTGTTTTTCGAACCAATGCGAGCGATGTTCCCATAGCATATTAATTTAAGAACCATTAATTACAATAATATCTCAATATTGGAAGAAAGAAAATGAAAAATTAAATTAATCGATCAAATTCTTAAATCAACACCTGGTAATTGGGGAACCCAGGACTCTCAAGTCCCGCATAACGGCTCTGTGAGAAGAGAGCGGCTGAAAAATAGCTCAGTAAGGGATCACTATCCTGCGTTGACTAAAGCCGAGCTATACCCCCATTTGCCTAACTTTAGTTATAAGTTTTTTTTATTATCAAAATTTAGTAGCTTGTTTTTTGAGGCAAACAAAAGTTATAATTATTATTATAAATACAATATGCTGGCTATAATCTTCAGATCGCTATGGAAGCAGTAAGTAACGTCCGAACGGTGGCTTCTCTGGGTTTGGAACAAAAGGTGTTATCTCAGTATATGGCTGAGCTTCGGCCAGCATTACGACCGTGCATCTACAACGCTCACTGGCGGGGACTGCTCAACGGTCTTTCAAGATCCATGTTTAACTTTATCAATGCCGCTGCGCTTACTTACGGAGGACATCTCATCGTTTCGGAGCGTGTGGCTCCTGAGAATATACTTGTGTAAGCATTCTTTATTGCAAAATAGAACTTGAATTATGCCTACAGTGTAGACATCATATTAGGTATATATTATTTTTGTTGCACAAAAGTGACGATGTTATATCCATAAAATATTCAATTTCTCTGCACAAGTGTCCTGTTAGACAGAAGAGTGACTAAGCCCATAAGCTAGCCAGTAAAGCTGGCTTTAAGAAATAAAATTGCTGCCAGTTAGACTTTTCTACCATGGAATCAATGGAAATGATCATTAGAATATTTAATACAACAGAACAACACAGGCTCTTCAAATGGGATCAACTCAGGCGCAGAATGCTTTCTCTTTCGCCCCGGACTTTCGTAAGGGTATGAATGCTGCCTCCCGGATTGTGCACTTTCTCAAATCTCGTGCCAAAATCGTAGATCCCGATGAGCCCACTTTTAAAAATTTTGTAAGTGATTTTTTTATGTCCTTATATATTATTATATAAGGGAATTTGTGTAAAAAACACGCTCCGGCTTGATATAGATACCAGATTTTCCACTAGTGATAAATTTTTACTTGGCTTCCCTAATTTTATAGGTATCTTATGAAGATTATATATGCATAATATCTACATAATGGGTGCTAAGCAACACGAATGATTACGTTTCTGCCAGATGTTTAGTTTCACCCGTTCAAAAATTAAAAATAACAATAATGATTATAAGGTTTCTTTTAACTAAAATTTACAGACTTCTAAAGGCGAAGCTAGTTTGGAACATGTGGAATTTAGTTATCCGACAAGACCGACGGTGCAAATTCTTCTAGATCTCACTATAGAAGTATGTATATTTACGACATATATTTATATGTACACATTTTTTTTATGATAATAACCGACAAACGAACAGACGAGCCACCTGATGGTAAGTGGTCACTAGCGCCCTTGGACATCAGCAAAACTAAAGGTATCACTGATGCGTTGTAGGCTAGGAAATGAGAAGAAGGTAAGAAAGAAGGTACTGGTTCTCAAGCCCCCAGCCGGAACACGACGAGTCGTTTGGCGGCTGAATCAAGCAGGAGGGTGGTAGCTAGCCAGGCAGGCTTCACGAAGAGATAATAATATCAGTAATTTTAATGAATTAATAATAACACTGATAATATAATCTTTACGCGAAGCCCTATCACCAAGCAGGATGGCTTCTGTCGCCTTTTACGACACCCTGTTCTGCCAGCATGGGATTAGAGGAATAGTCTAGGCCGCCCCAATACGACATATTTAGACCACCATTAGTTAGCTTAGTTTTTGGTTCAATGTTTTGTATTTCGAAATCATGAGTAAGCGTTTTCAAATTCCATTTTGTGGGAAGGCAATCAAAAAATATGTATTAATTAATAATTGTTTTGTAGCAGATAAGTCTTATATTGTTGGAATTCACCGTAAACTTCTATTACGTACATATGTCTGTTGCAGTGACAGAGAGCTTGTAGTAAACACTTCTTCCTCTTCTTTTTTATGGCGGCAGCGACCACTTACGATCAGGTGGTCTGCTCCTTTGTCAACGATATAAAAAAAATCAGTGTCTTGGTTCTAGATTCCCCGCGGCCGGACCGTAGCAGTGGTTGGACAGAGCGGATGCGGAAAAAGCACCATCATTCAGCTCTTGCAACGATATTACGATCCTGATGCCGGAGTAGTCGTGAGTAGTTTTTGTATTAGCTTTTCTTGCCAAAGTTGCCTTTTCATCCTCATCCACCCTTTCGGGGGCATCTAATTGTAAATTAATTGGAGCGTCCATCACAATTTCATTGTGAATTGATTAGGAGTTAATTTTTAAACCTGTTTGGCTAGCTGCCACCCTCCTTATAGTATTTTTACCACAACTTTTAGTTTTTTGAACGTGTTCGCTTGCGATAGAAATGTTAATTAAAAAGCGCGTTCCAGCTTACTTGCTAGCCGGCAATGCAATGGTGATGTTTTTCGTGTTAAGTATGCCGCTCTTGTTCATCTACAGCATTAAGGTCAAGAAAAGAACAGTCAAAAGTATGTCAATTTGATTCGCCTACATTTATTTCTTATACTTTTATTGAGTTACAGAAATTTTCAGTGTTTAGACAAGAAACCTTTACCCCTACTCCGTATTAATGACGTTCGGTCTAGCTTTGGGCTGGTCTCGCAAGAGCCCACACTATTCGACCGCTCCATCCGCGAGAACATTGCTTACGGCGACAACTCCCGGCTGCCGACTGACGAGGAGATCTATGAAGTAGCTAGACAAGCCAACATACACAATTTTGTTGTGTCTCTGCCACAGGTTAATAACTTAAGAATATTAGATTCTATAACTTTTTGTTTATTACAAGTAAGACGTAATTAATAATAGAAAGGACGGTAAAGCTATACATATTTTAATGTACAATTGATGATATTTTAATTGTTAACAAGTTTTTAGTAGTAGCAAGTACTACTGTACATAAATTAATAGAGTTGAAATAATATTACCGGAGAAAATAAAATTTATAAATATCTTTATTTTAATTTTCACTTATGTCAAATAAAGAATCAAATATTTTTCAGATAAGAGGTCACTAAATCTCAGTCATATATAGCTGATATAGCAGTAGATAGCTGAATGTATGAATGAAAATCTGGTATGCCCGGTAATAAAACAAAGAATAAAATTAATAAATAAATAAACGTTTACACACTCACACCCCTAGGATTCCCTGTGTTGCAGGTGGCATGGAAATACACAAATATGATATTAAAAACACCCATGACTCGAGAACAAATATTTATCTGTCACATAAATGTCTGCTGCAGCTGGGAATCGAACCCGGGACCCCCTCGCTCGGCAGGCAGGGTCACTACCAACTGGGCTACGGGGTCGTAAATGCAAAGAAGAAAGAAAAAAAATGGTTTAAAAATGTATCTTCATTTCAAAAAGGTTGTTTACTAAGTGAGTTCGAAGTAGTTGTAGCCACACCGGTCGTGTCGATGGTTAGTGATCGATCTAGTTCAGCTATTCCGCTAGCTGCAAAATGCTAGCAGATCGCTAGTGGTAACATTTCTCCAACGTTTCCGCCGGGCACGTTAAACCGTCTATCTTGACTAAGCCATATAAGAGATTTTCGGACGGAGTAACTTCCGATACTCGGGTTGTCAGGTCGGACCCAATCCGCGCTGGAGCTGCGTGGTGGAGTACGCTCCAAGACCTTTCAGTTACGAGCTGAGACCCGTGCTTTGCAGTCCATGGTCAATGGGTTAAGTCAATTAAATATTGATTTTTTATTGCGTGCCTAAGAAATTTTATACTTAACAAGTTGATAAAAATAATTCTCTTCGTCAGTTGTAAGGTACGTTACCGACATTGTAGCCTGATTAGTAGTTTATCCTGCCGGCCATCTGAAGATTTCTGGGTTCGATCCAAGGGGAGGCTTGGTAGTTCGTGTTGACTAATTGTGTATTTGATTTCACCCACGACACAGAATCCTAGTGCAGGAGTAAGATTGTACATTATTTTTAAAGTGTTCTTCACTCCAGGGCTATGAAACTGATATTGGGTCTAAAGGAGTGCAGTTGTCGGGTGGGCAAAAACAACGGGTAGCAATCGCCAGGGCTCTGCTGCGACGACCCAGAATACTGTTGCTCGATGAAGCCACCAGCGCTCTTGATACCGAGAATGAGCAGGTACAATACGTAAAAATTATAGTAATTGAAGACTAAGGTCATACTGTTTCAGTTTGCATATACATTGGATAATATCTATGGGTATGTTCACTTAGGTACCACCAAAATAAGCGTTTTTGGCTACTTTAGTATTTAGTAAAAATATATGGTACAGATCAAAATATAGTTTTATTTAACACATAACATGGGCCTCGGTGATTAATACTGACGATAGAATGAATAAAGGTTCGTTAACCACAGTGTTGAGTTTACCGGATACAATGTTACCGTGCCGAGGGGCAGCTCATTTGCAGGTAATGTTACCACGTGATAGCAATGAAGTTATCGAGGCTATGTGCTAATAAGAATGTAATTACAGTTCACAATTGGCAGAGGGAAACAGTACATAATATAAACATTATAACGAAAATGGTAAATCTGAAAGTTGTTTATAACCTTCTCATAAATGTGTAAAAATAACGTAATCCCCATTTAGCATGTTGAACTTTAGCCATTGTGAGTGGAATTCGAACCCGGCCTTGGAACGATTATCAGTTGTGATGATTGATACCAGGTGGTGCAGTCGGCACTGGAAGCAGCGAAGGAGGGTCGCACGTGCGTAATGATCGCGCACCGGCTGAGCACGGTGCGTGATGCTGATATCATCTGCGTGCTCAGTGGCGGTCACGTGGCCGAGAGTGGTAACCACCACCATCTCATGCAGCTCAGAGGACATTACTATAACTTGTATACCAAGCAACAATGATTTTTATAAAATAACCCTGTTTATTTTATATTACAACCTCTGGAAATATCTTGGAAAAAATGTTCTGATTATTAGATGTAATCTATACGAATTTTAGAATCAATTGAGAGATTTTTGTATATTGTTGTCTTTATTGCACGGCTATTAGTGAAACTGGGAGCTGATCATATTGCAAATGCACGAGTGTTGCTGAAAGATCATCTACCTAAGTGTTTGTGTCAATTTTTTTTATATCAATAGCGGACAACGGCTCAATAAGCAAATTGATGATACACGCACCTTTAGAATGAAAGTGACATAACTCAAAATTCCTGAAACTCCAGATTTTACTATAAATTTACTTAAAAAAGCCTACTCTAAAACCCCTTGGTGAAAAAGAGCCCGAATTATGAGTGACAAAGGGAAAACCTCATACATCAGTCTCTTTAAATTTACTCAAGACCATACATTTTTGAAAACTTTCTTAGTCATTTCCCATAAATTGCAATTTTTGAGTTAAGTCCTTTTCATTCTAAGGGTGCGATAAGTTGTCACCGCCGCCAAGACCAAACAGCATTCATTATCGACAAACAAGAATGGTTGAACTATTTAATTACGTCTTCTATCACCTGTGTAAGTTGCAGCCGTCTTTAGTGCAAAATTTAATAAAGTCCCCCAAAGATGTTTGGAAAGGATGCTCAATTCATACGTAAGGGTTGCTATAGTACAGATGAATATGTATGCAAGTTAGGTAAAGTAATATTACTGTAATCAATGTAGGTATATTGTTTTTAAGTGATCTGCAGCGCACGATCCCGAGAAGTTTCTTGTCCTGAGACAATAGAAGGAAAAAATAGGTGCTTAAAAGCGTATTAGTGCCACCTATATGAATAAATTAATTTGGATTCAAAGCTGTTATTTAGGCGTTGCCGTTAAGTGGAGAAAGAATCAATTTGTTAAAAGGTTCTCTGGCATTAACCAAAACACGATAAAAATACGGTGAGTTTTAGGCGGATGGTTCTTCACACATTAATAACATCGCTACACGTTAAAATGTTATACTGAACAAAATATTCTGTGAATTTCAAACATGCCATGGTTTCTCAAGTTCGCAGCTCTCATTTAAGGTATACTTCTTGATACGAAGTTCAGCAGAGTTCGAAGTTAAAAAAAAGCCTACGAGTAGTAATAAAAATGATAACATTAAATAATAAGAAACTGCTTATGTTTATATTTTTATTGGTAATTGTTAAAATAAGTCGAACACGAATTCACCATTACCAAATTTTAAAGTGAAAAAATGTGTTGGTGAATCGTCAGAGCCTGGAACAAAAAGATGATCAAGCCTACTAACATGTGTATAAAATATTTAATCTACTCACAGAGGATGGTGACTATTGTATGGTGACGTCGCAATATTTCACGATAATTATTTACATACTCGCATCACAATTAAGTCAATGTCCAAATTCGTAAAAATTTGTATGGTATAAATCCATCGTTAAATCTATAGTTTATAACATTACATATTTTTATAAAAATGTGGACAGAATTCGTGCTTGGTTCTTTATCTGCCCGGCTAATTGCCAAAGTTTCGATGGTAATCATTCTCAGCCCGGCCTACTGCCATCTTAAGATCACCTATGGATTGGTTGTAACCTGTTCCGGTCTACTTTCTAGAGGAATTAATTCCCCTGGATAGGTCTATTAATACAAATACAAAAAAAAACACTACGGTAGACTTTATTCATCCAAATGATTTGCTCAAGTCAATCTGTTCCAGTAGCAGTGTTGGGAGTCGTTGGTGGTTCTGTTGTTATGGCTGAATATTCGTCACTTGACTGGTACGTTTGTTTGATGGCTGTGATTATTAAGAAATTATTCCCATAGATGTGTCGACTGCTCGTTAATGTTTTACCTGCGTAGCCCCTACATATTTAAGGAATAGGCGCGACCATAGCGACTGCGGTGAGCTGCCAAATTATACTGCCGGCGACCAGGTTTCCATAATACGCCTGGGCCGCAGCAGCTGTACTACCAGCCGCAATACCAGCGCTGCCGAAGCCCAGTAAGGGCGCGACAAACGTAGTCGCAATTCCGGCGGTGCCGTAAATTGCGGCTGCGCCAATTGCATTGACAACGAGGGCCGAAATAAACCCCATTATTTCCTGAAAATCGTACGAAAAACGTTTGTAAACGGTCAATTTATCAGCATTCTGGGTCTATTATAGCAACACCTATTACTACAGTAGAGTACTTCACTCTTCGTTTTCTTCAGAGTTTTATTGTTGTATTGTACCAACACTAAAATAAGTATATATCTGTAAAGCTACGGAGATTTTCGCAAAATATGAACATCAGCAGTGGCTAAAATTTCGGTCTCCCCCGCATGGGAGTCAAGTCAACGGGACAGACAGACATTCATTTTCAAAGTGGTCAAATTGATGTCATTAAGTCCTGAAACTAATATTTATCATGAAATTTGACAAAAAAATGGAATCTACAGACAGAAAACATTTATATAGTAGGTACTATAGATGAAGACAATTACTAAGACTATTGACGCATTTTTTGAACCATTAAAATTAAATACTTCATTGAAACTACTAATTTAAAAAATTCGCGTAACTATTTATGTCCGTGTGGTACCTCTTTTTTTTTCGTTCTACTAACTATTTACAAATCTAATTTAAAATTTTGTATATCTCATTCAGCTTTCTGAAACATTTTCTTCGTGGCTCGCCATGCCATACCCAAACCGTTTATTTGCCTAGGATAGGAGGACATTCTGGTTATTTCCTTTAATTTTTGTCATTAGCAGATACCCCTTCTGGCTTCCGATTCTTTAAACATTTCTTCCATTTGATTGGCTTTAATTTTTTTCTTTTTTTCCAAACACTAGCTATTGTTGGTATTCAAGATAGTTTTGAAAGTTGTATACTTTTATGAATTCCCCTCTACGTTAATATTTATGATCTGTAGCTGTACTCTTGTTGAGTAATTGTTGTGAATTCAATAAAAAAAAATACTTTACTAAATAAAGTTGTTAATTTGTGACCATAATTAATCGCCAGAGACGCGATGACGCCATTTTACTTTTTATAAGCTCCTGGCCTATGCCTGATCTTTGAAGTTCCTTTGATCTTAATTTATTAATACGCTAGTCTTATGTGATAAAGGATAATAAGTATGTGGTACATAAATAATATTAAAAAATGCATATAAGTATAAATACGCATTCTATGCTATTAAAAGTTGATCATGGCTATATATATAAAGGTACATGCGAATCTATAAATACAGTATAAATCTTATCTCAGTTTTATTCACGGTGAACAATTACATTGTACTTTAAACGTATAAAAATTATAATCTTACCCAAATTAAGAATCCGGTTATCCCCAAAAACTCAAACGGACAATGTAAAATCACTAAATGCGAAGATTTAGATTAAACTTCTCATTTTATACAGCTGATAGAGTTGTGAATATAAATAATCGATTCTGATATAAACTTAACTCGATTGTAACTATATTGAATGTATTATCTGCTATTTACTACATTTATTTCCTACTAATGATTCGTCAAGGCTCCGCATGGTTGCACTAATGCAATTTAGTAACGATAAAAATAAGAAGTACTTAAAAACAGAACTATTGAGATCTTCATACAAAAATACCTCGCAAATTTCAAACTTTTCCGACCGATTTACCAAAAATTTTATTATATACAAACCTTTGGATTAGGTTAATTAAGGAGTAATAATTTATCAAATTGTATACGGTAATTTTGAAACAGTTGGCATTATGGAAGTTTGCTGGCTATTATCGGTTTGTCCCTGGAAAACTAATTCATTAAGACTAATTCATTCATCACTAATAACGATAATATTTTATCATCTCGTAGACATTTTAAAACAATGACTAATTATGGAAAATATGTATTATTAAAGGTTTATAATAAATATGCTGTTCGGAAGCATCGGTTCTTTTTATTCTATGTAAAATAATAAAAGAGTATTTAAAGCGACCCAGCTAAGATAATTTGCGCATTAGCCTGATAGATTTTGAATATCAATGAGCAATATATATTTATTTATATGTTGACAACGTCAGTATTTTTAGCAGCATTGTCAAACATAGCGTGGGCGTATAATCGTTTAACACTTTTAATTAATTGCTAACAAACAATTCACACCGGGCAAACGAAACAAGTAACAATTCCTAGTGCGGAGGAACCGATCACTTCGACCGTAGAATGTAAACTGTGGCTCCATCCGGCATCACTCCACGAGCTAGGCTCTGTTTTAGCACGATTAAAATCTGATGAAATAAAGCAGGGATCAAGGTCATATATAAAACTATGGTTGCTTGAAAAAAGGACTATTAAGCCGAGAAATATAAATGTCTAATAATAATCATGAACTCAAAAAGGGTAAAATTATTCTTAATTGTAAGTAACGATATGCTTACATTACATTACATCATTATTTGTTGACACAATTAATAAGCAAATATAAACATAAACTTCTAATTTAAATAAAAAAAAATTGTAAAGTACAAATAAAAATTGGAAAGCATATTACATGTCTGCTAGTTCTCGTAGCAACCAAAACGTTGTAATTTAACTGTAAATATGGACTGACAAAATGTCTTTAATAAAATATTATTAATGGATTACACAAGTATAAAAATAACATAATATAATACCATATCGATTAACATATCGCATTTAATAATCGACTTTAGCTTAGTATCGACATCACTACGACTACTGAATGCGGAGTAATGGTAGAGTACGCATAATATTGCCATAACAATATTTATAAGACCTGCTATATTGAAAGAATTTTGAAATCTGGGACTATCTAAGAATATTTAGAAATTAGAAATTTGTAGAGAAACAAACACCTCTGCATGTCTTTTTAAGACAATAATAACATGTTGATTACAATAATATTTTCTGATGTGACGGAACTGACTAATTATCTTCTTATCAGCTAATTCACATAATTTTCTAAAATGATTCCTATGTATTTTTCCTAAAGTATTTTACAAAAAATAAATATAAATACACTCTTTACTATATTTAATTAAAATAATTTGTTTTTATCGTTTATTTTATCTTAAAATTTATGTACACTTTTCTTTTTCAATATACGGTTATAGTACAAGGTTAACTACATTTTTAACGTAGAATCTCATCGAGCAATCCTGGCATCCAACAAAAGATTTAAGAGGCAGATTTAGCGAGCAACAATTATTAAATGCAACAAAACACTTCTATGAAACTATGGAATGATAAACAAACTTAATAATTATTCCCGAGGGCATAACCAGCTCCGCTCACCTAAGTAGCAAGAGTTGTTCTGCGCGTGTCCTACTATGGCTTACTAAGTTTACACCCCAAAAATTATTGTACCATTGTTGTTGTTCGATTGATGTTTATTTTTGAATTCGGCATAATACAATGCTTTGATACAATGTTCTAGTTCAATCTACATTTATTTTATTATATTTATATAATTAAGATATTTTACACAATCTTTGTATTTTCAAAGGTTTTCACACTAACACACATTAT
>PDGT01000041.1:2236271-2368237 GCA_003671415.1 Megathymus violae
TTTAAAACTTCGTATTAAAGATAGATTATTTTGTATACCGACAAAAAAAGTAGGAGAGAACTTCAAAACAAAAATAAATAAGTTTTAATTAAATTTCCTCGCGTTCAGTGTTGAGTTTAATTATGTAACTAGCTTAATATTCGCACACGTCGCACATACAATGGAACGAGGAAAGCGTAGCGTATCGCTTTATTGACGAAAATATACAAATAAAAATACTTTGAAATATAAAATATATTTTTTAAGGGAATTGTTGTCTTTTATAATTCTACTATATGGTAGAAAATTCATAGTATTGCAAAACTAATTCACAATAGGGATTTTTCAACCATAGACAAAATAATTCAGATTGTAAATTATTTTTGTTTTTTATATTTATCACATTTAAAGGGAAATTCCCAAACATAATTAATAAATAACATTTTACCTCGTATTAAAATATTAGATATCATAATAATTTTACTTTAAGTTCACATTTACATGTGTATTCGTTTTAATAACAGATAACACTATTAATGCATTCTACTATACATGCCTTCATTTAAACATATAAAGAAAATTTAAGTGTCTGTGTGATTTCAAAATGACTACATTTGTCAAGTACGTATATTTATTAATTTTCTTATTAGTTATATTTATTATTACCTGTATGTACTTGTGGAACACTTCAAGTTTTTTGTATGTCTTTCCGTTAGTCTGGCACAATCTTTGAACTCGTTTAGAGGATTTTAATAAGACTCTCACTCGAGTGTACAGCTACCTACTTTATTTAATTAACCGCCTTGAACTGGTTTCGATGATGACCGGCTGATTTTAATACAAACAAACGACATCACAAAATACTATTCAGTGTAATGACCTTTTTTAGAGGACTACAAATATCGAAGGGCTGCAGGACACAATTTCACACTTAAAGTGATCATCCAGACTCCGAAGAAAATGTCTAAATGGGTGAAATTGGAAAACATGAAATGATATAAGTATACGATGTCAGATAAAGATTTTTGGTTATGAGTATCTTAAGCAAAAAGTTATCCATTTTTATTTCCTATTTTGTGAGGATAGATCCATTGATCAAAAATGACATATAAGTTACAAATATGTAAAGTACCATTCAAATGATTTATTTATTTTAGTATTATACGTGAGCAGACAAACAACAATAAAAAGTGTTTTATTCTGTATGTCCATAACAAAAGGTTACCTACATAAAAGAAACATTTTATAGTTATAAGTATATAACAAATATATAACTATACAATTTTACGATTATGTTATAAATTCGTTTGTGCATTATTTTTTCATCGTTTAAGTGACAGTTGTTATTGTTGTCAATAAAATATGTAATGACTGTCGTCATTATGTCACGACTAGTGATACTATTAATGGCACAGTGAATAATGGTTTCCGAAAATATTGATTTATATTTTCGAAAAATAAATAATTTATTTGTTGAAAATTGGATACAAAATGGCTTATACATAAAAATATAGAACGAGTAGTAAAGCAGTTTATGGACAGATTTGGCTCCGTTACAATATAATACCGAAGTCAAATTGATCACTATTTTATCCAAAGCGAAGAGTACCGAGAGACCATTAAAATATATTACCATAGACCAAACTATTTTTCTTAATATAAATCATTGACTGCCTTTAAATATTTCGTAACTTAAATGAAAAAATATTTAAATTAAATTTGTTTCCAATTATATGTTTTGAACTTAGCGACATCTTTATTCATTAAACGGAAACTCGTGATACTTCTGTTATCGCGATCGTAGCGGTAAGATGTACCTAGCGTAAATGGTTGATAGTTTTGTCATGGTATTTATAGATGGCGCTGTACTGTCAAAATAGACAATGTGACCAGTGAACGAAGTTGAACTCTCCTGTCGAAGTTAGTATGAAACATGTGAAATACAAATATCGATTAATTGTGACTATAAATGAATGTTGTTTCACTTGAATAAAATTCTCAAGAAAATATAGAAAAAATCTGTTTTGTCTGTCTCAATCTACTTTGATTGTGAATGTTGGTTTAACCTTATTTATTGAGAAAAAAGAAGTTGGTATAAAAATGATATAGTTGCTGGTAAATTAGAAGTGATAAACGTGATGGCTTCCTAACAAATAATATCAATAATATTGTAAAAAAAAATAATGAGTTGTGTAGTACGACGTACAATACGCATGGATTAGAATATAAGATAACATTCGATATATAAGAACATATAAAAAAGTATGTGTATATTTATTTATTTAATTATAAAGCTTTATTACATTCTTTATTATAAAGCTTTATTACAAAGGTTTATAATGGGCTGACTTAATGCCTTAAGGCATTCTCTACCGGTCAACCGGTGGGCATTGGTGAAAAGATGTGGTAGGCGTGAATATATATATATATATATATATATATATATATATATATATATACATTATACATAAATATATGTAGATACACATTATTGAATTGAATTGAATTTTATATAGCCTATCATAATCTGCGCAGTCACGAATTCTCACTACATACCAATTTTCATTACGATCGGTCAAGCCGTTCTTGAGTTATACCAAGACAAACAAACAAAAAATGGTCAAATTGTCATTGAGTAAGTAATAAAACAAATATCAACAAATTTTACAAAAAAATTGAATGTACAGACAGAGAGGCAGTTCAGATATATAAAGTAGTATAGATTTCTAGTTTATCAAAGTTAAAGTAAGTATATCAAAATAACATAATAATAAAAGATAAGCAAATCGATGAGACATCGATTTCATAAAAAGTGTTGTGTGGCCGGGAAAAAAATTTTGTTTCGTAAAGTCGTCTCTACGTTAAGAAAATATGTATACTCGGGAAAACTTTAAATTTGAAAACCGTATGTTTTTTGCATTATTTAAACCACCTAAATATAATTTATATTCTGTAGTATTTACGTAATTTTTAAATTGATAGTAAGATTTCTATACAAATAAAGTTAAAGTCGAGAAAATTACAAAAACGGCATCAAAACGATAGACATTTTGCGATTATTAAACATGGCTATAATCTGTTTGAATTTTGAATATGTAAGGGACTTATACCTCTTAATCCTTGAAACTAAATCACCATTATCTCCTGTTAGAGGTTTCTCAATTCTGTAACACCCTTTTAATCTATTTGTATTCAGTGATGTCTGTAAAAAATATAAAAAAATAAGTCGAGGAGACCTTGTGTAATGGTCGTAGGTACATATGCTAAGAATGTACATATATAACTATTGTGAATTGTTTTTATTTCAAGGAGCCAAGTATTAGGTTAAAAAAATTCGTGGTCTATTTATTGAGTGACTAATTACAAACATACTACTTATGTTGCGTTCATGGTGATAAAGAATGGTAATGAGTCCAGGAACGCCCAGATTGGTGATGAGATTACACGATACATTGTGGCTAGCCATACAGCCAGCTAGCCGGATAAAGTGGTCAGTCGGGGAAAAGGCATCGCGTCAGCGCGACGTTTAGCGTCTCCAGCGCTTCCAGTAGTCCGATCTTATCCGCTGTTATCTCGTGTCACATCGAAAATGATACACAGAATTACTTAACGAGTGTCGCGATAACAACACTTTATTCACGATAAAGGCTCCTTCGCCACAGTTTGATACAGTTCGCGTATCCTTAGATTATTCACTTTTTACATGACAAATACTATTCTTATTAAAAATGATGAATCCCGAAGCGTTTGAGTCATTGAATTGATTCCATGTTGTGACGTGAACTTGGGGAAAAGACAGTGTATAGTGTCAACACCAGTAAAAAAATCAAATGTTGTTTTAAGTATTTCAATTGTTGTGTGATCGTTCATAATGCGGATTGTAGTGCTCGCCTGTATCTTGTTTAAAATATTAACTGTTGGAGTTTGTACTCCGTGTGATCAGTCGCAGAGTTTGAACATTACCAATGGTGATATTTTACCGAACGGTACCATTTTGTACGATGGAATACAGTACCCTCAAGGCAAATGGTTTGAGACAGTGGAAGGTGGAGTAAAGCTTCGCTGGGGATGCCCGTGCATAGGAAAAATATGTATGTGGAAGTGTTGTAGAGCCGGCGAAGCATACTACAATAGATCTTGTGTCGAAACGGATATGTCTCAAGTGAATCCATTCAGCCCCACAGTATACAAAGGAAGAAATCCTACCAATATCACAGCTCACCAACATTTCTTTTATTTGTATAAACCTACTTTCGAGAAATACATCGTAGACTCCAACTCTCCGGAAGAAGCTATTTACATCCAGGAGGTAGGAATTTGATTAATATTAGACAAATTTACATAAATAGGCCAGTCTCAGGAATATATTCGTTCAGAAGGCAAAAGCATAATGTTACTAAGGATAACTGAAAGTTTGTGAAGTACTCTGCCCTTAGTGTCTACTAGTGTCCTACGCCGCTGCTAGTGTACCGCCGCCTCTTATCTATCCATTTCGTTTGTGTACGATTTAATTTTAACGACGACCCCATAGCCTAGTTGGTAGTGAACCTGCCTGCCGAGCGAGGGGTCCCGGGTTCGATTCCCGGCCGGGGCAGACATTTATGTGACAGATAAATATTTGTTCTCGGGTCATTCGTGTTTGTGATGTCATATATGTGTATGTCCACGCCACCCGCGACACAGGGAATCCTAAAGCGGGGGGTGTGAGTGTGTAAACGTTTTAAAAAATATATATATATATATATATTTTAGTTCAATAATGTTCTTTCACTTGGGCTGTTGAAACTGATAACCATCACCTTATGTATACGCTCGTAATTCGTCCTACCTTCTCTTTGTGAACAACCGGCGCAGCAGATATATTTCTCGGGTTGAAAAGTATCCTATATATTAGTACAAAAAAAATGCCAAGAATCATCTATACATCATCTGTACAATGGTTTTAATGTTATATGTGTACAGGGATATACACGGACGGACACGAATTTCAAAAAATTGTTAGTTGTTACATATATGTATAATCATTGGTAGAATATTGAACGGAGTCGCGATTAAATTTAGTTTAAAATGGGTTCTAAACACTATATTAAACATGGGTATAATAGCAACGTCAATCATAAACCAAACGTGGAGTTGAAGCTATAGCACTGGACTATTATAAAAGTACCTATATCTTATCAAAAATAGTGATCTGTAAGAAGGGTCAGTTTTGGTAAACGGGCATGTTAATGTTTGTTGAATTGGACGAAGTAAGGGCCGAAAATACAAAGGGGTCATTATAGATAGATCTAACCGACGTTCTTAGGTTCTTTAAAAGGTTTTTTTTTTAACATAATTTGTCAGTTTTTTCAACATAAAGATTTTCTGATAGAAATTCCTATTCATGAAACCTTTACCCAGCAGCATGTTTCTTGTATATATATTTACATCGAAGTAAAACAATATACATCGTATATTTGTATTGTATTTTATGGTATCATATTTTTATTACCATCGCTACGCTTGACAAATTCAATATGTGCATTTTTTAATTTTTTTTTTGCACTTAAAATAATATCCGTTACATTATGAACATGTCAATAAAAACCTTTTTGTAATACGAACGGTCAAAACACATATGGAATTATTTAAATTCGTCTCCAGTTCCAAATGCAAATATGGAATTTGGCAAGCGCAGCGATGTTATATTGTGTCATACTCTTAGAAAACAATTATTTATGCGTTGTTGTTCTTAAAAAGAGTTGCAAATTTGGTGGGACATCATACCTTATCTTTAAATCGGAGTACATAACATAATATGTAAAAAAAAAATGTAATTTATGAGATCCTAGTGTGAATAAAAATTATGTCCAAAGTTGAATATCCTCTAGTATTTATCACTTCTTTACTTTCTATTTAAGATTGAAACTGAAATACGTAAAAATATTATCATTGATTTTCAAAAGCATAGAAAAATCCTTATCACCATACAGAACTACAGTCGGTATCAACTCTGATGTTAGAGGGTACGGCGACCTTTAATAGACGAGGCCAGGCGCCTTGGCCCCGTTCGTTATTCAGCAGGATGTTCCAAGAGCCACCAAGTTAGCTTAGACTTAAGATTGAATGGAATGCTTTATGCTATGTGACTTCCTAATCAATAAAAATAGTAATTTCTAATATGTGAAGAGTTTGAAATAAATCTAAGTCAGTAATTAAATACGTAAATCTACTATTAATACCTTATATTGCTTCCAATACTCTATTTTTAACTTAAACCAACAACTCGCCCTTCTTCTTCCGCGCTTCGCGAAAACCTGAAAACGGGAAAAACTCTGACTAATATCGCAATCCAATGAATGACGATTAGTTAGACGTCTACAATACTTCTTTGTAAACGAAATAAAAAAACATCTTACAATAATTTTTTTGCTCGAGACATTTGTAATTATAATGTGACTCCATTTTTATAAATGTTACCCTCAAATCCCATTTCGAGGTCGGCTTTCGGTTAGGTTCGGATCTGTTAGGTTGTAACTTTAGTTAGGTACTGGCTCTTCGATATTTATATTTCTGCTAGAGATGCTCATCAGTAGTCCAGGCTGCCGGTTTTTATTTAAGTACCTATAGAAAATTCTTAAATAAGTTTTGCTATAGCAGCATTTCGATATCTCTTATCATCCATCCTTGACCCCAAGCCAACCTCTCCTGTTCTTGGTGCCCCTCATGAACAATGGAATAGGCTATGGCGAACGGTCCTCCCTGTTGAGTGTCAATGAGTTCGGTACCACCCAGAATAATCCAGCCCATATTAGTCCATATTTACGTACAGGTTTCTTTATCCCCAATATACCAACAGCAATTTAGATATAAAAATTATATTCTTGCAAAAAATGCTCATCGCACCGAATGAAATTTGCTATGGCGGCATTTCAATATATTTAATAGTTTGACTGATCCCGTAGAGTTTCATATCCAGTACACCAGACTTGCTTTTTTAATATATATTATAAACTCGTTTTTTGGCACGCGTACGCCGACCGATATATTTACGCCACATTGGTGGCACTTTCTTATTTATTAATAAAATAAGAATATTTTTCAAAAGAACCGGGGTTCTAGGTAATTCGTTTCGCGTTCGTTCTGTGTTGTGAAGAAAATGTAAATCGATCAATTAAAGATGTTTTGAGATCTCCCTACCTAGAACTTACTATCTTTACTCACTTTTCTTCTATAGAGATGTTTAAAAGAAAATAATTCACTTTTCCGTACGATTTTTCAAATATTTTCTTGCATACAAACTTTGTCCTTGAAACGGGGTTGTTACTATATAGACAAAGAGACTGTAGTGATCCTTTAAGATTTTTTTAATTAATTTGAAATTTTATAAAATAATCAATTATTTATTATTTGAGGGAACTAATTAAAATGTTGAAAAAATATACTTACGTCTACAAAAGGTAAAAACTGTCCCTAGAGTGTCAAATTTCTACATTCCATTATCCATTTACATTGGGCCTGGCGAGATGTTTAAATCTATTACTATCCGACACTTTACCCCACTTGATTAACTAGCACTTTGTTTTACACTGACTCATGCGAGCAAACAACTTATACATCAGTCACGAAATGTTGGGTGTCTGTGGGAAATTTGGTAATCTTCGGAAATTTCGATGATAATCGACATAATAGTCTATAAGCAGAATCATATAATACACCATAAGGGTGAATAATTCTTAGTGTTCAGAAAGCGTGTAACCAGATAAACACTGCTGTAAGGTCGTAAGATCCTTGGCTTCTCTTCTTTTCGATTTCGGGAAAAACAGTGGCCCGATATTAACTCCTGATCCGGTGTCGTAAGATAAGCCGAATGGTATATTTGCAATGTCATCGGTTCTTCAGGATTCTCAATGATAAAATGGGCTCGCATATTTCAACAGGGACGAGAAGGCTGCGAAGATGATCTCTTCTGTCACGGCAGTGACCAAAGAAAATGTTCAGAGGGTAAAAAAAGGAAATTCAAGGTGGAAATTCTCGCCTCTAAAAAGCTAATGGCGACTGTTAGAGACTGTTAATACTAATAGATTATATATATAAATGTATATATAATTAACTGTTAATCCGGCTAAGTCTTGGTACGTATTAGGCAAGCTATTTTGTAATAAACTTAAAAAACTGCAGAAACTTAAAAAAACATGATTTACATAATATATAGGTTCCTGTTAATTATGATTCACAATATCATAATTCTTTCAGTCAATACTCAATATCAAAACTAGGTATTAACAGTTTACGTCTATAACTGGATAACAAAAGTGGCAAACTTCAACATTGTTGGGTTAAGTAAATTTGGAAAGTGAAAGAAAATGGAATGAAACGGGGTTGTTACACACAAACAAACTCTAGTGATCCTATAAAGGTTTTTATTATCTCAGGGGAGGGAACTCATTTAGGGAACTCATTTGATATGGTTTACCGAAGCGGACTACAATGAACGGTCAATATTATGACAATTTGTTGACTCAGGCTGGTGACGCTATATTGCAGAAGGACGCGGGAAGCTAGCGCGCGGAGTGCTGTTTTTGCAAAACTACGCGGCCGATCAAGTCGCGCGTGATGCGAGGCAGACCTTGCGAAATGCGGATTTTTTTGTTTTTCAATTTTAAAACCGCTTCGGGGCCGGAGATTTTCGGATGGCAACGAAATAAAAGCTGGGGTTGATCGTCATTTTGAGGACAAAGATCAATAATATAATATTTTTAAACGGTTTAAAGGCATCGTATGCCAGATTTGAGTAAGGAAAATTAAAAGATAAATATAATAAGGCTTTAACAATGAATAATGAATTTTAATATTAACTACTTATTATAATTTTTTTTTTGACCATTTGAAGGGTCCATTTTCTTATTAGAATCATATTTGTTTATTACAATAGCTACAAAAGAATTATGCATCGTCTTCATGCAATCCTATCTTCTACTATAGGGTAATAGAACCAATTACCCTGACTAAAGTTGACCTGTAATATAAGTATTTCATTCAGTAGTCCGCAAATAAACATTCCGCATACATATCTATACCGACAGTAAACCCTAACAATAAAATATTTAATTGCCATGTTCGGCCCTGGTGCAGTTTTATCTATACTACCTACTATATAAATCTGTTGAGATTTTCGTGTATGTCTCGAGATAACTCAAAAAGTACTTGATCGATCTTAATAAAAGATGGTATGTAGTGAGAACACGTGATTGCGCACATGATAGGCTTTACAAATCATCAGCAAACCTAATCCAGACAAAAAATATGATTTTCTTAATAATCATATATCAAAACACAAATATGTATGTATCCAAAAGGTATTAAAACTTAACCAAAAAAAACATCGAAATTCATAGTTCAACACGAACGAAGTTGGACGGGGCTGCCAGTTATTAGTATAGAAATATACCTGATTGGCGTGCCTTTAACCTTTGTGTTTATTTAAATGCCTATTGATTTGTGAGCCGCGAACCGCTTTGGGATGAAGATGCAATTATTAAAGCATATTGTCGTGCATAGAACATGTCAACCAGTTTAATTTAACACAAAAAGGAGCTCGCCATTCGTTGATATTAAATGTTATATAGATATCATTCACTATTCTTCTCGATTCGGAAGACTTGTTAAATTACTTTATTAATGTCGACTTAATATGGATGAGTGGTTAACCTTCATTTAAAATAATATTACTGAATTGTGCATATTATTAACACATACAAACCAGCTCAAAAACGATGTCAGTAATGGCTTCGACTTCGTTACTCTACAAAATAAACATATTTTATTTTATGTTATGTACATGAAATATCTTAACTGTAATTATTTACGAATACCAATTCAAATGTTTAGGAAGAAACCTATTAGTTACCTTAAGAAACGTGCACGTGTCTACAACACGTACTTGAAAACACAAAAATAAAATGAAGACAGAACGTTCCAAGTACACACCTTGGGACTAAATTATCACTGAATATAATGTTTGTTATAACAAGTGTTGTTATTTCTGCAGGTTCTTGTTGAGCTGCTTGAGAGTAACCATGTGTCGGAAAACACGACCAGATTTTTTTAACAAAACGCCTATTAGGTTTTATGTCGGGAACTAGTTGTTTATTTTAAACATATGGTTCAACTAAAGGTTTAGTAACTGTTGTTTAATTTCGATGGAGTGATATTGGCGTTAAAGTAAAACACATTGTGTTATTAATTTACTTGATGTTATTGTTAAGTAGCGTAATGTCGTGTAGGGATTTGTTAAATATACAATATTTAACAAAAGTTTTCATTGGAATTAAAATTACGTTGCTTGTAAACAAATTTTTATTATATTTAAAAAATAAAACTAAACCCACCAGTCTGTAGGTAGTTCAGTTTGATTGCTTTGTTTAAAAAAAATCATATTAAAAATCATTCTTTTTTAGGAAGTTAGTTATAAAACGGAAAAAAATAAGTGAAAATACTAAGAGCAATAAGGTCACAGGTAGGTACAGGTTGATGGTTGTCGAGGGTAAATATTTCTACTGATGTCATCAATATTCGTGCACAGCTTGTTGGTTTTTATTACCATCGATTTTCAACAGTCTAGCTCGTGAGTAGCTCCGGCCTGGGTTTGATGGCCGCTATTAATATTATAGTATAGTAACTGCTATTACAGGAAACCGGTTATTAGATTTTCATGAAAATGATTTACTTTACTTTATTTATATAAAGCCAGATTACGTACCTGTTGCAGTTATTATTTCTTGATAGTAGCGGTTAAACGAGCGGAAGGGTGATGATAAAATATGGGGAGTTGATTATGAAATACAAAGCACCATCAGTCACCATCGTGTTGCTGGAAAAAACAATACTGCAAGTGGTATACGCTAAAAAATTTCAAATTGCAATTATGATAGAGATGGGAAGGAAATAAAGTGATGATAAAACACACAATTACTTCTTAACTATGTTGCATATCGTAACAAGATTGTAATATGTCGCCATTTACAATCAGGTGTGACCGCAGTTAATTATTCACTTAAAATGTTAAGAGAAAATGAAAGTGTACTATAGAAGATGTAGTAAGCAGGCATGTTATGGAGCTTCGTAACCGTAACCGAAACTCGTAAAATAATATTCATTTATCTGTATCCATATCCGGATCCGAAATTTAATATCCATAACATCCCTAGTAGTAAGCATAGCACTGAAATAAAAAATATTTTTCGTCAACGTGTTCGTGGCGCCGTAGCTGATGAGTACTGTAGCAAAAATCACTCGGTTACATGTGTCCAAGAAACATTACATAACACTTAGCATAAACATAAATGCGTAAACACATTTTGTGTGTATACCGCACATGTTCTGTTTGGTTTAGTAGCTATAACAATACGTGGGACACTCGTAAGGTTTTATTGGCAAAGAACCATCTCCGAGCACATATACAGAGTTTAATACGTCTAAATAAAAAAAAAAATTTTTTTGCAACAATTTTTCCAGTCTATCTCCAAAACTTTTTGTACAGTCAGCTTAAACCATAAACTTAATACTCTAGTGTAAAGTATAAATGTTTATGGCTTAAACGGTCCCAGCGCATCTCGCGGCATGACTACTTTTGTTTCTTTATATAATCATTATTCTATTCAACGTGTGGTTTCCGAGATTTATTTCATATTATACATTATCTATAATATATATAATAACATATTGGTTTAGTACACAAATTTATTTAAAGATGTTTTTACACGAATGGTTAAAGCTTGCAGTTAAAATATTTAAGTAAGTTTGTAAGCTATTTTCCTGTATTAGTAAATATTTGATTTCTTCAACGCTTTGCAGTGTTTACGTCGAACATTAGTTACAAAGACTTTGTTTGAGCTTAGAGTACAGAGTAAATATTGGAATACTTAACTTAGGTAGGTCCTTACGTCGAGTTTTTTAACAAGATGTTAAAAATAAGTCAAATTTTGTAGGGAAATAAAATATAGTTAAAAAAAAAAAAACTAAAAACTCGCTTTCGTAGAAATATGAACTAAAAAATATTACAGAACAAAAACAAACAAAAGAAATACGCTTTCGTAGCGAATGAACTAAACAATTGAAAATAATGTTAAAATGTACAGTTTGTGATCAAGAGAAAGAAAAAGAGAGAGGGAATTTCCTTTAATTGTGTATACTATAATTTTTTTAACATATTCAAAATAAGATAAAGTAACTAACAGAAAAGTTAGTTTTAACATAAAAAAGTGAGGTGCTTTCAACAACTGAGACCCAGAACCACACGCTCATAAACCGAGTAAAAACTATGTTCTTCACAGAAAAGTTATTACTAAAGAACACCCGACAATATTTACAATGTGTCACTTGTCAGCCGTCATATAAGCTATAACTTATGACGACAATTTTTTTCGTGATAGATTAATGAGAAAATCATACTTTAAGTATGAAATTATTGTATTGTCATCCGTTCCCTATATGTATGCAAAATTTTAAACGATTTGAACATTTTGAAATTGATGAAAATGTAATTCAAAGATTCCATTACATTCATACATACATAGATACATATAAGTAAAGCTAATAATACATATAAAACCGTATAATAACATGGTCTTTGCTTTCTGACCCTATTTTATTTGTAAATTCTGTTTTAAGGAGAGAGAGTTGTTTAAAACAATTATGATGTATGAGTTTATTTTAAGGAATTAATATTTCAATTTAAAATTAATTAATATTTTAAGGAAATTAACATTAACTTCTGTTTTTTTATAGCTTAGCGTGGGTTTCAATATTATACAGGGTTTTAACAGTTGATGTATTGAAATCGTTCTATTAATAGTGGGATAGATTTTTTCTTATATTATTTATAATATATTGTGCTAAAGTTTTAACCATCAACAATTTTCTTCCTGCTATGTGAATATAAAAATAATTATTGTGATATTTACAATGGTGATTATCATATTTATACATATGTAGAATGTAGAATTTGTGTTGAACTATTACCATAAAGATAATAATTATATTGTAGGTACCGTTCAAGATTTTACCTGAAGTAAGATCACCTAGTGTTGGAGATTTTAAATTTCGTTAAAGAAAATTATCAAATGGTATAAGCACGCTATTTTTCTAATCGACAAAAATAGTTTCCAAACCGTTCTTCTCATCTATCAGTCAAATTGATTTCCACACATACGATTCATACTTTCGCTTCGAGCGTTTATAAAAAAGTAAATAATGTTGTGTCTCTTGAACATATATTATAATTAAAAGTTGAAATAACATTTCAATTAATGCATTATTTCTTAGATCTTAGCACAGCATAGCACAGCCTGATGACAAGTATCTGTAGTAAATAAATGACTAGTGGCAATCACTTTCAGATAGTGCTCCTACAGCCATTTCAAAGACCCCGATTGCAATGAGAAACCAGTGTCCTAGTTTGGGCAATTAATGTATAGGCGTCATATAGTTACAAGATCGTTCATTCTACTCTCTCCTGTCTCGGCGACAGGGATTTGAACAAAAATGATATTAATACAATAAATTTATACCATGACCGATACAAAAAATTGCTTAAATAACATTTTTGTATTTACAGAAACCACTCTTCTGAAGAAATACTATACAAACACATTTAAAATTGAAATGAAGTAGATGCAACGTTTAGTTCTATTTTAGAGCGAAGGTTGCAGATGTTCTTAATCATTATAAATCATAATCTTTTGTTTACGATTTCACATAAAGTTAAATAAATCTGTTGAGATTTTCGTGTATGTCTCGAGATAACTCAAAAATAACTTAACCGATCTTAATGAAAATTGGTATGTAGTGAGAACACGTGATTACGCAGATGATAGGCTATATACAATCTCTCTATCTATATGAATCTGTATGTCTCTCTGTCTGTACATTAAATTTTTTATCAAATTTCATTATAAATATTCGTTTTATGGCACATTGACATCAATTTGACCATTTTAAAAATATTTGTCCGTCCGTTTATCTGTCGGTCTATATGTCCCGTCGTGTGTCTAACACAAGAACGGCTTGACCGATCGTCGTGAAAATTGTTATGTAGTGAGAACACGTGATTGTACAGATGACAATAGGCTATATAAATTGTCCGTTAACCTAATAATGTGGAATCAAGTCAAAAAATATAAAAATTTTAATAATCATGTACATACAATTAATAATACAACCCAAACGAAGTCCGACGGGGCCGCTAGTTGCACATACATGACACATAAAGTGACATAGAATTATATATGTTGCAGAACGGCACCCTCTATGAGGTTTTCGCGGGCAATCGGCAATGGCATTCTCCTATGAGGTTCTGCGTGGAAATGATGCTGGATAACAGATCCCCCGAGCCTCGCCTGGTGGCCGGTGTGCGGTATCCCGACACGGACGACTCTGCGGACGACAGTCCTGTACTGTATATCACGTATGCTGTGGGTAAGATTCAAATGTTAAATTATATTTTTCTGAGGCTGAAAAGCCTCTCTGTCGCCCCCGCGATGGAGAGGTATCCACGATGATTTTAGCCAAGGTAAAAAAAGGATGGGAAATGAACCAACGCTCTGAATTTGTCGTCTTGACTTTTCTTTGACTTTTCTTTCTTCTTGACTTACTCGTACACAAATAGTTTTATTTATTACAATCAGTCTTGATATATTTTTAGTACTTAGTGACAATCAAAGAAAATAAACAAAGTTATGCATAAAGATATATTATTTGGATAAATATTTGGGAGTGCTTTGGTGTGGTAAATATCAGAATGTTTCACCCATTATCTATTATTATAGCTAAATGGTCGGCAAACATCATTCCTTCCTAATAAACTAGCGAAGACCATAAAATTTTATAGCCTGTTAACAGGCGTGACTGATGTAGGGAGAACTCGTAAATTAGATTGTGTAGTTATAGGTACGGAGTAATTATACTTGATGGACAAACGAACTGACATAAAAAGCATACATTTTTCATGCAAACAGTTAACAGAACTGTAAATAAAAATAGGTGAATTTTACGAAATTTTACGGTGTCCAAATCATTAAAATGCAATTTTTTTACAAATTTTGCACATTATAATACAAGTAAAATCAGTGCAAAAAGTACTAGTTGCACACATGACGTGCATTGTGCAGAAATCGATGTCAGAACTATTTCTATTTCAACACATTGCTCTCTGGTTAATTTTAGACTACTTTTGACATAATTAGTGAAACAAACTGACGAACTTTGCTACAAATACCTTAATATGCTGTAATAATTGTAACTATTCCATACCTACCTATATATTATATACCTATGCGAGTATTTGGATGTACACCTTTCGGTGGACTGATCCATCGATTGATTTTTTTGACCTAGCGTAACGCCGTATTTTGGGCTCAGGTCTTCTCCATGGTCCATCACACTGACGTTAATTCTCAAATATGTTTGCAGGTTTCTTCACGATATTTTTATTTCAATCGAAGCAAGATTTCAGTAACGTAATCGATGCATTTCGTTCCTCATCTAAAGACCAATTTTAATAACCTGTCTATACATTCCAGATGGTTAATAATCCGTTTATTTTTGTCTAACCTATATCTATGCTCTTATCCATACTAAAGAGAAAGTGCGAATTTAGTGAGTCTGTGTATATACGGAAAGAAGTCTCCGGAAACATGGCAGCTATTAGAAAAATCTTTTACTTTTTGAAAGGTACATTATTCTGGATGGCATAGGCTATATATATCGAGTGTATATGTGAAACCCGAACGGAGTCGAGAGTGACCGCCGGTACCTTTAAAGCGATAGATCAAATTCACGACTACAAATGTGCATTTCTCTTTGTTTATTGCCATGCAAAAACGCAGTTAGAGCTACTATACAATCGTTTATGAGCGGTAAGGCTTAACAGTAAGCGAGTAT
Source organism: Megathymus violae (assembly GCA_003671415.1). Taxonomy (NCBI): domain Eukaryota; kingdom Metazoa; phylum Arthropoda; class Insecta; order Lepidoptera; family Hesperiidae; genus Megathymus; species Megathymus violae. The sequence continues at coordinate 2,252,172 of PDGT01000041.1, forward strand.
CCAAAGAACAGGCTATTGAATCCGGCCGTAAATTTACTATTTCAAAGTGAAAGGGTAAAGTCATGTCATTTACATATCCAATTACTCTTACATACGTATATGTCCATGTATGGATAAATAAATAAATATAACTTCAAGTTGCATAAAGTGTATAAAAGTATTCAAAATTCCAACACGCACCCACACTAGATTTGTATACATTTCTGTTTAACGAATATGTCGTCAAATTAATTTCTTGGTGATGGAAAATCCATTAGTTAAAACACGAGACCCGCGTATCCGCGCTCGTTACGTTTACCTAATACGAGTTATGTAATGTTGAGTAAAGGTACTTACGTGGGTTATTAATATACATGATGTTTTCGGATCCTTGCAAATTTACGGACAAGCCTGTAGGTGTGGTAGAATGTAACCCTGAGGGACGATATATTAGTTGGTTGTAAAATAATCTGCATTTGAAACAGGGACTTAGGAAAATGATATAAGGTACAATTTTGAGGTCTAAGTGTTTTTATTTGTACACGTATAAAACAAGGTATGTGATCCTTATTGCCTCCTGGTACCGGTCGTATTTTACCAGGTTCACGTAACTCGGAAGTTATTAGGACTCGTAACTCTAAGGTTGTCATGGATTGACTTTAATTGCCGGACACATTTATTTATGGAGTTTTATCTACTTTATACAGTATCTATTCGATACGTAAAACGACATATATCGGTCACGTCAATCTATCTAATGATTATACAATGTAGCAATAACTCGGACTCCTTTCATAGGATTTTGGTGTGAAACTGAAGATGCCCAAATAGTTTCGCCGTTTTTAAATTATCCACGATCCATGTATTTGTATTAATAAGCGTTTTATAATATTTTCACATTAACACTTTACAGTTAAATCTTCCTTATAAATTAGTTTATCAATTAGTAAAAATCCAACGCAATTTTGTGCAAGTTTTTGAGATTGTGACACTCAGTTAGGCAAAAAATCTGTGAATCAATTTCTATAAAATTTCATTTTGTTTTAGGATTAATGGTGTCTGTTCCATTTCTGTTGGCAACGTTCTTGGTGTACGCATTTATTCCGGAGCTGCGTAATCTACACGGGCTTTGTTTGATGGCTTACTGCTTCGGGCTGATCGTCGCGTACTCCTTCCTGGCGTACCTCAAGGTGCACGTGGGTGAAGTCGGCGTGTCAATGACAGGGTGCCACGTCATCGGTAAGTATATTCAGTATTGATACAACGATCCTACTAGTAAATGCACTCACGGTAATTTCATGAACAAGTTCAGACTGGACTAATGGCCTATGTGTTGAAAATCGATATAAGAACACACGAACACGAACACGAACACACCACGAGAATATGAACTGTGTTGCTGTACATTAATTCGATGTATTAGGATTTCTTTCTGTCGCGAGTTTTAAGAATATATTATTAACACGTAACGAACAGACAAGACTCGAGGCAGACGATTATCAGTCACATATATATTATGTATGACGCTAGGTAGGGTTACCACCAAGGTAAAGTATAGGGTTGTTAATCTTAGAGTACACTTTTATCATTGATATGGAAGTAGCTAGCCTACACGTTTTTTGAGATGTTTATCGATTAGTCCACTAAGGTGCCTTATAATCGCAAATAGTATGATGGTATATTTTAACTTACAAATTGAAAGAATCCCATGTCAAATGTTACTGCTGTAACACTGGAGGATTCAATTAATTGTTTTCACTTTAATTTTAATCATTGTCTTATCGACAACCTTATAAATAGATTATGTGTCGATAGATAATGATACTCTTAAGACCTTAATAACACTTCCAAAACAAACGAAAGAAGCCATTTAGGTATGTTGATTAAAAATGCTATGGAATAAGATTATTTTCGTCACTCTCTGCGTGGCCATTTTTTAAAGTATGTAACTCGGCTTTGGGGTTATGTTAAAATGAGAGGTTATTGGAACAATTTAACAACCAGTAGTTAATTTGTTATGATTTGCCCTTTTAATCATAAATAAAACATTTACAAGTAGTTATTTTGTCTCGCGTTAAGACGCTCTAATCAGCCGTTATTATCCTGAGTATAAATTATTTAATTATATTAGCTTTAATACTTGCAACATTAATTATTTTATAAAGTTATGTATAGGACAAAATATAGGTAAAATTTTTAATACGATGTCTATCTGTAATATACAATATTATATTTATTAATATACAGTATAACTTTTCAAAACAAAGAATATTTAAGAGACCGCTTGGGGCACGTTGTAAAATAAAACTGATATCATAGATGCCTTAGGTATAACAGTGTATATTATATTTATTTTTATGTTATATACAAGGTGTTTGGAAGATTGGTGCAAAGCCGCGAAGGGCAGCTAGTATAGACTATTTAGAACCATTTGTAGCTAACTTATGTTAGGCGAAGTGCGACTATTTTTTTTTAGAAAATTTTAACGATTTTTGGTGAAAAATCCGAATTTTTGTAATTATTTGCTAATATTAGGCCATTTTGAAGATCATTTATTTATTATTTCATTTTACTAAAGTAATATGTAAACAATCTAGTTAAACATGATTAAGGCATTTGTGTAATGACAAAAAATTTTTACAGGCATTTGAAGTAAATGATTTATTTTAATATTAGAATAAACTGATTATTGGTGGTATTAAAAAAAAACACTGATGGTGCTTTTTTTGTTCAAACATTTTTATAAATATGCCTGGTTATTGTTCTTTCTTTTGAGGTATCAACTACGCTTGTGATTAGACGTTATCTCCTCATTCGTAATAATTAACTGAGTTCAGTTGTACCCTTTGCTTTCTGCATGTGTTCATTTTGGACTCTTCAATTTTTGTTTTAAGTTCGACGTTTAGTACGCAACAAAGCCATTTTGTGTTTGAGATGTGACTATGGCTACTTACTCGAACGAAGAATATGCTGATATCGTTTTTATGTATGGCAGAGCAGAAGGCAATGGATCTTTAGCACGACGGATGTACCAAGAACGTTATCCTAATCGTAGAGTACCGAATGTGAGAGTGTCTTACAACACATTTCGTCGGCTTGCTGAAGATGGGCTACACCGTCTAAAACCTGGAGTCAATCCAGGTAGACATAATACTGATATTGAGGAAGATATCTTGACGGCATTTCAAGCTGATCCCACTACTAGTACCAGGAAAGTAGCTCGAAATTTAAACATTTCTCATTGGAAGGTATGGAATACAATGCATCAAAATAACAAGTACCCATTTCATGGCACTGGTGTTCAAGGCCTTGAGGAGCGAGATCAGTTTTGTCGTTTTCTTCTCAATGCAGACATTGAAGATGCATGGTTCCTGAAATCAATTTTGTGGACAGATGAAAGTAAATTTTCAAGGGAAGGCATAAGTAACTTCCATAATCTTCATCAATGGGCTGAGAAACATGCTAATCCACATTGGAAAAAGCAAAAATCATTCCAAAGGAAATTCTCGGTCAATCTATGGGCCGGAGTTATTGGCAGAACATTGATTGGGCCCCATTTCTTACCAAATAATTTGAATGGAAATAATTATTTAGAATTCCTGCAAAATGATCTTCCAGAGCTTGTAGAGGCATCCCTGTCTCCGATATTCGTTGGAAACCGAGAAGTTATTTTCCAAAAAGATGGTTGTCCAGCACATTGGACATTAAATGTTCGACAACACTTAAATAATTGCTTCCCCAATAGCTGGATCGGCAGAGATGGGCCCATCCCTTGGCCCCCCCTTCACCCGACCTGACTACGCTTGACTTTTACGTGTGGGATCGGGCCAAGGAACTAGTATACACAAATGTGGAGATAAAGACAAGAGAAGAGTTAATTGATAGAATTAATTCAGCGTTCGCGACGATGAAAGTGGAGATAAAATTGAAAATAACGACAACAGAAGTGAGAAGACGGGCCCGCGCTTGTGTTAGAAACCGCGGCGAACATTTTGAACATGAAAAATAAATGATTTTAATTAAAATTTATTTTTATTTATTTCGCCTAAAAATTTTAATTTTCTGTCTCAATTTGGTTTGTAGGTGTTAATTTCAATAATTGGCGAGGTATCTGCGTAGTTGATACCTCAAAAGAAAGACAATAACAGTATATACAATATAAAGACAATAACAGAATAGACAATAACCAGGCATATTTATAAAAATGTTTGAACAAAAAAAGCACCATCAGTGTTTTTTTAATACCACCAATAATCAGTTTATTCAAATACCTGTAAAAAAAATTTCTCATTACACAAATGCCTTAATCATGTTTAACTAGATTGTTTACACATTACTTTAGTAAAATAAAATACTAAATAAATGATCTTGCCTTCAAAATGGCCTAATATTAGCAAATAATTACAAAAATTCGGATTTTTCACCAAAAATCGTTAAAATTTGCTAAAAAAAATAATCGCACTTCGCCTAACATAAGTTAGGTTCAAATCGTTCTAAATAGTCTATACTAGCTGCCCTTCCCGGCTTTGCAACGATATTCCAAACACCTTATATACAAATAATGTTGCGGCATCAGTGCACTCTGGACGAAAAGTATTCTTTACGTCTTACAAGCTAAAGTATATTCAATGAGCTGTTGTTTGTGGTAGAGAGATAAGATATCGGACCTGACTCATGCAGTCTTATGTGGAAATTTTTTACGAATTTTATACTAACAACATTCTAAACAAATTTTCAAAGATGTTCATTATGTTTTATGGGGTTTGTAAGAACGGTCAATTAAAAATGTAATAATTAATCAGTCTCTTCGCTTGGAGAAACTAATCCTTAGGTAACTGACAATACCTGTATAGCTTCAGATTGTCAAGCACTAGGTGTGCTTATTGTTGGTCATTTATTTTATCAGGCCTTTTATAAATCTAATGTTTAAAGGTTAATAATACAACAGCTACTTAAAACATTATTGACTAACACTAAAAAAAACCTTTTAATTCTTAACTAACTAATCGATTTGCGTCCGGCAATAGAGATTGACCCATAATAAAAATTAAGTGACATATTCGATTAATCTGCTCAGTTATTTCTACGTGATGTCCTTACAACATAGAAAATTAAAAAATAAATATAAAATCCATCAAGCAAACATCATCAAGCATCAAGCAAATCCATATATATATATATATATAAACATGTTTTTCTTCTATTATTGTAATACTTATTAACAGTACAAATCACTGCACATTATGATTTCATTTAATTTGGAACAATTAAATTTCCATGAAACACACCCTCGAGAGAAATTAAGCTAATAGACAAGAAATACGATTCATTTCGTAAAAACTAATTAGCACTAATTTTACTCTAATTAAATAAACAGCTTTTAGGGTGTGTTGTGTACGCAAGCAAATGAAATGCAAACGTAAATGTCAGGCCGTTGTTAATGTTTCTAAGAAGTGACATATCAATGACACGAAATGAAACAAAACGTTATTTATACCTATAGGTCACAGGGCGGACTGATGCATGGAGCGTTCTCCAACTTGCTTCTCCACTGAGGATTGGTAGATCCCAAGGCTACCTACAATGCTTTATGACTATTATGTAACACACTCACACACTTTTGTACTATTTAGCCCTTTATTGCGGATGGTGTAGACGTGTGAAATTTCTGCCCGGGGGGACGGGAAGATGGGATCCATGGGGCAGGCAGGCGCTGTTAACCAACCTATGGTCGTCATATAATATTTACAACAAACTTCAAATGCTATTGTTTGCCACATGCCATAAAGATACTCGCGGCCGTCACCTATTTACTAAAACCTATGTGTAAATATATTTCGTAGTCATTCATTTTATAATATATATATATAACTCGTATAGCCGAAACATTAACAGGATGTTGAACCTTAAAAGTTATTTCGCAAACTGTATATATTTTGCTGATATTAATAGACATATTTTTATATTAGCTGAATATATCTGTCAATATACTGAATAGGTCAATATCGCTAAGATGAAAGACTCGTGTTGACTGATTTATTTAAATAACCTCATAACCTTGATCATCAACGAATTCGGTTGTCCAACAATTATGCGTCTTATTTATTTTAAAATTCTCATTTCTTTAACAACGATATGAAAGCACTATAAAAATGTTTGCATGGCAGTGGACCATAATGTTTTATTGAGTTACACGGAGCTGTTATAATTTTGATTCACTTTGTATGGCAACCAGAACCTAAAAACTAGGAGGCAGAAACCATTGACTATACAACTTCTAATATATTTACTATTACACTGTGACATCGAACATAGATATTTACTCATAATTTTGGATAAATGTATGTGCATAGAAATAAAAAGAAATATTTTTTCATTAACACGCCTTATTAACTGGTAATTTCATGAAGCGTGAGAATTTCATTAAATAGTCGACAATTTTATTATATTATATTAATTCAACGACCGAACTAAGAATGTTTTTATCTTTGACTTCTAAGCAGCCATAATGTATAATTTGCTCTTTTTGTGTTCGAATAATATAATTAAAGTACTTATTAAAGTTTTACGGATATATAACACAATTAAAGGCATACCAATAACCTATAGTCAATTCGTAACGATTAAATGAAAATTGAATATAGTTGATATTTCATGTTATATTTTTTTCAGCATTCATCGTTTACTACGCGTTCCAAACGAGTTTCTTCTGGCTCAACGTAATGTGCTTCGATATATGGAGGACTTTCAGGTAATCGTTTGATTAGCGTTGAGTAGTTAAAAATAAAATTCACCTATATTTGTTTAACCATCCGGTATAATCTCAATAAACTGAGTAGCGTTACAGATCAAAGAAATAACCAGAAAGGAATTCCTGTGCCCCTATTACTAATTTTCTTTTGTAACTTATTATTTTGGTCAAAATGCGATTCGCGACCATAATGAATAATAATCTAAAAATACATAGATATACTAGTTCTGTAAGTAATTTGTGGGTATCCTGGTGATTTTATGAAAATGAGGAATTCGAAGAAATATACGCTGATATTGATGTAATTGACAAAAACCGAAAGAAAATATTAATTTCGTGGATTATTCTGAAGTAGTAGCAGTAAATTTAATTGTAATAGTTTATTGGTTAAATGCCTATTTATTTAAGATTTTCTTACAGTATTGTATTGTTTAAAAATTATATATTCGTAATTTATGATATGGTTATGAGACATGGAATTACTTGTTTAGCAATTACATATTACCTACCTATTATATACGTATATTAGGGCGATATCACATATATTTTTTAAATATCTTGCTATAACTTGCTTGCTATAAATCCGTTCAAGGCTTTAAAATCTTGTCTATTCGTCAAGAACAATTAAAATCACTTATTTTCTCTACCGGCTATCGTGTATATAAATATTTGAAATTTACTGTTAACAAAATACCTCTTCAAAGACCCTGCAAACGGTGTAAAATCTTCCATCTGGCCGGAAGGTATTCTTAAAAAAATAAATTTGGTATAATCCTGTCGTACCGAGTATCTATTCAAGGACCACTCGAGATAATAGTCCATTAGTTAGAGTATTGTCAAATCCTATTAGACTGTCTCATTTGTTTATCAGCTATAGCAAACAGTACCGGTAAAGTAACTGATACGAGTAATAGGACAGTTGATTAAAATCTTTTGCTGAACTTAGGATGGATATTTTATATATAATACGTATATGTAAATATTTCATAATAAATTTCTTTAATGCTAAGAATCACAATCTGTTGCCTAGAAACAAAATAGGTGCAGAAACAGACATGATAACGTAAATTAGATGTTATATTTTGTATAAAGAAATATATATATATTACATAATAATATAATAAATCAGCGGTTCATAGTAAAACATTAGTTGGTATTACACGTAATAATAATGAGATGAACGCGAATTTATTATTTGAAAATTAAATTATAATTATATGTATCAACTACTTTAGTATTTGTAACTTACCTTATTTATAAATCGTACCGCTGCGAAAGTTTACTTCACAAGCAACTTTTTTTCCTTTCGGAAAAAAACATACAAATTAAATTAAACTTTGTAACAGCGTGCATTTCGTCAGATCATTGCATTATTTATGTCAGCCATCGATAACTGGCTCGAGATATTGACTGACATCCAAAAAATGTAAAGTTCACCCTCACGCATGTAAGGGTGTCATCTACGACGCCGAAAAAGAAGAAGGGAACCAAGTATTAATCATATAATACGCTAGCATTGCATTGCTGATTACTATATTATTCTGATGGTAGGTCACATTATCCATAGGTGACCATGATCACACATAATAAATACTGATAGCAAACTTCGGGGCTGCGCTGCCAAAAAAAAAACTGCTAGGACGTCCATAGCGACATCTTTTAACGTCAATCTGACACAAACAAGGTTACCTTGTTTGTGTGAAACTCAGCTCGTGATGAAGAAAAATCACTACTGCAATATGATCTTATATCAGTCAATCTCAATAATTCCATTGAGCTCGACGATATTGACACGGACACAAGAACACTTTTATTTTGGAGATCATGATGTTTCCTCTTTGGTATTAGCTTAAATCTTTGTCCATTTTATGTTCGTATATGTAAATTCGGGGGTGGAGGCGTATGCTGTTTTTATGTTTACCCACGTCCTCATGGAAAAAAATAGACGCGTAGTTCCATCAAATCATGGCAAATTAATTCAATACAGTTTATCTGTATAATGACGCTTGAATATTAGGACAATTTTTGAATCAGACATGTGGTACTTTTCTCTAAACTATTTCCTATAGGATATAACAGAAGGATGAAACTTGATTACCAGCATTGAGTCAAAAAGAATTATTCGTTGAGTCATTGTTATCGGATCTTGCATGTGACAACGAGATCGTTATTGCTAGCACCTACAAGGGCCAAATGATATTTAAAATTGGTAACCAAGCCTATAGTATATGCCATCCTTTACTATCAGTGAGACTCTTCGTTATTTGCTTACTTAAATAAAAATTAGATCTCGAAGTGAATCCTCACATTCGGATCGTCGTCTTATTTTAGGAACAAATCGACAGTCGTTTTTGTAATTAAAAATCAAGAGAAAGTCGATTGCCTACTTGATCCTATTGTTAAACAAAGTTTGAATAGTTTATTTAATTGAATGATCGTGCTTTTTATGAAACGTTATTCAAAAATATTGTAATATTTAATAAAATATGACGTAGGATCGGTAAGGTACAAAACGCGTTTTATTTACCTGAATGCATTTGCTCTGTACATTAAATTTATAGAATACATTTATAACACGTTATCTCTATTTTCAAGTAAAAGTAAGAGAAGATGTTATCGTATAAGAGATAAGCTTATTTTTTGCATTAACTGACATGATAACAATTATTAATGAACAATGAAAATGGACTTGAGATTTGATTAAACGTATGCCTTTACTCGTTCTTTCATATTTCATTCACCAATCGACATTAATCTGATATAGTTGAACTGCATAAAGGAGAAAATTATGCGATCTCTATGACTGATAGCATAGCGTGTTAACATGACGTAAAAAACAGGAAACATGCAAGCAACTTCCCGAAAGCTACATGTATTTGTTTTTCAACACACTAATATTATGTCTTTTTAGTTATATACGAGTAGTACGTAGTAATGATAAATATTGAGAATATGGACCTTTATTTAATCCATAATTCACTGCAGTTATCGAGTACATTATTTCACAATTGATTTATCAACCAGTTATCTGCTACACTTATACAATTCTGCAATTACTCGATTTCTGAGGTTGCTTTAATTAACAATAAAATAATAGTTTATTTGCTATATGGAAGCTGCAACAGGATTTGATTTTTTTTACACTAATAATACAATTGTATTCAGTCAAAATCATACATTAAATATTCTTAAAAAAATGTAATGGAGTAATGTTTTTTCGTATTTAATGTAGGTTTGGTATACTTAGGACACATGAAATATTTTTTTAGGATTTATGTCTATAAGTTATTTATTTCGATAATATATATTTTATAAAGAGGGCTAACACCTGCAATACTTTTATTTCCGGGAAATATGATTACTTCCGGAAAGGAAAAAAAGTTAGTATGGAAATTTACTTCAGTGTAATGTTGCTAATAACATTAATTTTCCAACCCGAATGAATTTGGGTGGGTCGCTAGTAATTAAAATTTGATTTTGTTTTGAAGGTATTACAATATATGAAGTTCCTATTTTATGAAACCTTTTTTTACCTGTCTACTTAAAATGTGTACTCGTAGTAGTGGGGCCTTTAACATTTTGTTAGGAATAAAGTGATTTGAAAAGGTCAAACTACAAGAAGTGTGGAGTGTACCTTAGTGACAAATCGATGACTTATGTCACTCCATAGATTTTGTTCTTTTCGAATTTTGTCATTGCTGACAAAATGTTTATTGACTAAACTCCCGGGTTGCAAAATTGATAAGATGAAGATACGAGTAGGTAAAAAAATCAAAAATAATTTAGCGTAAGATAAAATGTGTTTCTTTAACTACAAGTTTTACAAGATACAATAATTATTTCATTCTTAATATTACTAATATAAGTAGGGCTTGTATAAGTTAGGGCGTTCAACATGTCACAGTTCATCACCAATTACCACCAGGTGGGATTGGTGTCAAGCATTAACTTATCTTATGTAAAACAAACTATACGGTATGATTTGAACGTTACTATAATTTATTGTGTGCTTATACGTTACAGAACTGTGAGACCGGCTCCCCCTGGTTGCGATCATCATCTGTAGGTCCCTTAGCAGGTCGTTGTCTGTAACACTGGCATGCATATAGTGTCTGTTGTGTATAGAATATACTTTATTTACGTGTACCAACAGTACTTAATTAGACGATGCATGACTTTATAGATTTAAACAACAACAAACACTTATTTTTTCGTACAATAATCCTGTGCGGGTACACTCTGTTTGTTCCATAGCTTAATTGTTGTGAAACTCAATTAATGATCTCCGCAGTAACTACGTATTTTATATATTGATATATTCATTTCTATTTATTGAAAGTATTTGTATGAATATAATATATTTTATATAAAACAGGTAAGTAGATAACATTTGCAAGACGTAGCGTATACTAGTTTATAAAATGTAATTGTATATATGTACTCAATGATATCAGAATAAATTTACATTTCAAAATGAAATCGGTACCTCTATGTCAGATATTAGTAGTAGATGTGATGAATTTAGTAGCAAATCTCATTCAAACCAAACCAACTAATTCTTCGCAACGGTTTACGAGTATTTCCCCGTGGAATGTAATTTTCAAAGTGACTTAATAATGCGTATATATATATATATATATATATATATATATATTAGTGATATTTACTAAGTACCTATCCACTTTCCGGGGTATCGCCAAAACTTTATTGAAAAAGATAACGTAATTAATACTCTGTAAATATATTTTAGTACCAAAGATAAGAAAGGTATATTATTATTAGCGTTTTGTTTTGGCTCTTATTTCAGGCACGAGTTTGAATTATGTAGTACCTGTTTTGTTTTAGGATTTCATCATATTATTTGCTATCAAATTGGAATATTCTTTAAATAAAAATTAATTACATTGCATGAGGATATCCTAGAAAGACTTATCAACGACCAACTTTATGTATATTATATTAAGTATCATACGCATTGATGTTAGGGGCATGACACAAAAAATATTTATATGAAGCATGATATAGTTGTCTTTAATAACAACGCTACTTGGATGGCTGGATTGGATTCGTTTACAAAACAACATATTTTATTATAGTTTACGAACATGTAGACACAGTAGGATACACATGACTTTATATATATGAATTATGTTACTCACTACATAACATTGTTGTTCAATATTCAACGCATACACAAGGATCGGGAGCCTTTCTTCCCAGCAATCCCAAAGGTAAAATTATAATTAACGTTACTAAATCTTTACGATCAAAATCAAACTAAAATTATACTTGACAAATTGTTTACTAAATACAGGAAACAACAGACGTAAACGTGATTTAGAACAGAATAGTGTGGAAGCAGCCAAGATCAAATGATTGCATCCGAAAATAATCAGCGATAGATGTTTACGTATTTGAATAATAATTGTGTAAAAAAAGTATTTTAGAAAAAAAAAAAATCTCATGCCGATCTTTTGTTCATACAATTTATCTTTGTATTACCTTGATATTTTTTACGGTTGCAACGAATATTCGGCTATCGTTCGGTATTCGGCCTATTCGGCTGCTTTTATTCTACTTGGCTAATTATCGAATATACATATTTAATATTATCTAGTACTATTCAACCGAATAATGAACACTTAAGATTTTTTGTTGTAGTCAGCCAACTGGCTTAATAAACGAATTTATGCACTTACTACCCGTGTTAAATATGTTTACGTAGCAACTGCATTTTTACAATATGTTTGTATGGCTTTTGGTGTTGAGCCTCTTACCTAAATCTTCCAACAACACGTAAATCGTAAAATAAACAAATCGTAAAGTCATCAACATAAGAACTGAAGACATTTTTTTATACTTATAATCTAAGTGTATAAATCATACATTAGTTTAATATAGCAGTTAAAACGTATTGACATGTGTAAATAAATAATTTTCCGATACAAAGGAGAAGGGAAACTTTTTATCTTTGTTCTTCATAATGTTCTAGAAGTCGTTGCTTCACCAACAGACGCGTCTAAGTCTACCTATTAACTTTGTCACCATTTCTTATGTACTCTTATGGCTTCCCGCCTCTCAACCTGCATGAAAAGTAACTCTCAGTTCTCAGAGATTAAAATCAGCCCACAATCTGGTAAGATAATTTTAAACGTAAGGATTATGATTAATTTTAACTTTAACCAATAATTAATGTATGATAGTAAATAACAATTATTCAAGTAGAGAATCCTTTATAATTGGTCATTAAAAAAAATAGTACCGCAGAATTTGCAGTGATTTTGTTTTGTGAGATTCGAGAATTACTACGCTTCCTATATTGATACCAAAGTATTGATGCGTATTGCTGGCTAGTAGCGGGTGATGGGTCGATAATAAAATTTTGTTATTCAGTGGATACCGAGGTGGTAGTAGCAGCAAGCGACGAGACAAGAAGCGATTTGCAGCGTATGGAGCTTACGCCTGGGGAGTTCCAATGATTTTAACAGCTGTCACAATGGTAATGCAGTTCAGCGGACTACCAAGCAATATTATAAAGCCAGGTTTTGGAAATAGACGCTGTTGGTTCAGTGGTAAGTTACATTATTCAACATAATTATTTGTTATGATAATGTCATGCGAGTGTATCCAAAAGATTCGATATACGAAATTAAACAAGGAAGAAGCGCAAGATCTGGAACAAAAAAGGGTAAAGGTTTGTTTTGCTTTTAATTTTTTATAAAAAACAAGGTTTTTTTATTTATTTTTATAAAACAAATAAATGGAGTAATCAACCATCAACATTTGAGTGACCATTGCAACTTATGAGTCTGTCAGTTACTTAATGTAATAGAACCACTAAATATGTTTTAAAAAGAGTCATAGATTCAATATAAGGTTAAGTAATAACGAGATCAAAATAAAACGTCCAAATGTATTTTACAAAATTTATAAACGGGCGTGATTCAACGATTTTGCCAAACAACTACTAGTAGGCTCCTCGACAATTTCCATTTTGTAAGCGATGACAAAATTCGAAAATCGAGAATAATATATATATATATGACAACTCCTTACATTTTCAGATTTTCGAATTTTGTCATCATTGACAAAATGTTTATTACGTTGTTTAGACTCTAGAGAATTAGGTTATTGAATTAAGCGTGAATACTTAGACTTAAACCTTTGATACCTAGTTGCGAATATTACCTACTGACTCTGTGACTATTTTTAGAATTTTCAAATTTAGAGATAAACTGTGCCCTTTTTTTATTACTAAATATGATACTTTGCTTACATTGTGGTTTTTCTAATAAATTGTATTTGCAGTTCGGACAGTCAGTGCGCAGTCAGTAAGTAAATATACAAATTTAGAAACTGCAACTGCACTCTGAACGGCGATTGTGTCTGAAACAAAAATTTTGTGCTTTTATCAGATTGAGTAAAATTACTCGACGTCAATTTAAAGTGAGCGTTTTCTTGTTGATGTTGTTCATAAATTGTTAATGTAATATCGCATGAGCTGTATAAGTTTAATAAATAATAATAAATAAATGTTTAACAGTCACACCCTCGCACTGGGATACATAATACAATACAGGGAGTATTGCGGGTGGCATAGACGTACACAATTATGACATTACAAAATCCCATGACCCGAGACAAACATTTATCTGTCAGATAAATTTCTGTCCCGGCTGCGAATCCAGGGAACCCAGGACCCCTTGCTCGGCAGACAGGGTCACTCCCAACTGGGCTATGGGGTCGTTTGTACAGAGTAGTTATTAATTTTATAAATATTTTAAATTATATTTCGATTGTGTTCTAACGCAAGCAGTTCATGCGCTTTATGTAACATCTTGTGAAATCATTTATCTATAGATCTATAGTGGTTGAATTAAAGAATGTTCAAGCCATATTTGTTGTGTGTATTACAGACTGGACAAGCGAGATGGTGTATTTTTTCACCCCAGTGCTTGTGCTTGTCGTGTGCAACGTGGTGCTGTTCACGGTGACTGCCAACCGGATCAGATCTATCAGACAAGAGACCGCCATATTGAAGGGCGCTGAGTCGGCTCGCAGTGACAAACTCAAGAAGGATAAGCAGAGGTCAATACCTAAATTAAATGTTTCTTCGTGGGCTTTGGTTGTTTGTAATTATCAATTACTCTTATATGTTCATCCCACCAGCGGCGCACACGTTGTGTGAGTAGTAATTTTTTGGATATGCTTAAGCAGTATAAGTATGTCTGATGGACAGCATTGCACGTGCCGTGGTTAAAAAATCGTATGAATACGACTTAATATCTGGCAACGCTGCAGTTTTTATTAAAGTGGCTTCGGTTAGTAAGAGTTGCAGAGCGTTGATAAATACTGAAGGTGCTGCCATCACTCACGTCACATGCTCCGTTCCCTTTAGTAGCCGTATCCAGGACTGTCTCTGAAAAGTATATAGATTGGATAACCTAACTTGTTGGGTAATCTAATAATTTTCTTATATGACTTACGTTTTATCGTCAGATATACGGTTATTAGGGATGTTGGTCTAATTTTATTTTACAGATTTGGGCTGTACTTGAAACTATTCGTGGTGATGGGCGTGAACTGGACGGTAGAGATTATTAGCTTCGCGGTCGGCGGCTCCAACTGGTACTGGGTAGTCGTGGACCTCTCCAACATTGTCCTCGGAATCTTCATATTCTTAATCTTCGTGTGGAAAAACAAAGTGCGCAATTTGGCTATTAAAAAGTAAGTATGAATTTTTAGGTATGAATCTACACTCTTACAGTAGGTACATCAAAGGTTTAAACTCCACTAAACGTAAATCAAAATAAATTGGTTTGATTTAAGTGTCGCAAAATACATCAACGCTTTCATCAAGACGAAAAATATAAAAATATTTGACCATTGATCTCTCCTGTCTTTTTTGGACCATAACAAGAAATATAAATATTTTGTATGAATACGTCTTCCTGGTTGAGTTGTAGAGTTTGATACTTCTATATTATAAGTACAGATCACACACCTAACATTATGAGGAATTTTTAATTTTCCTTACTTTATGTCTTCGCTTTTTGTTTCTATTTAAACCGAAATACAAATTACATTGCATTACGTTACATTTATTCCAGATGGAGAAGTATGCGTGGACAACGATCTACTCCCGACTCAAATGTTGGACGATGGGCAACGCGGTCCAGCTCCGCACCTACCGAGGATACTCGCGTCTCCACCGACGAATCCGCGATCCGACTTAAGGATACGCGTTAATGTTCACTGGCTTAATTAGGTGCGTAGGTATACAACGTACGTTGGGTACGTAAGTACGTAAGTAGTTCAACAATTTTTTTTTTATTTTTATTCGGAGACCACAACCAATCAACCATTCGTAAATCATACCGATATCTCGAAATATTTACCGATTGTTCAGATCAATTTGTAGTTGTATCTTGCAGATTGTATTTATTAATTAATCGATCGATTATATACAGGCCATTTCAGGCACAGAATGATAGGATTTATAATTTTTTTAAACTATTGACATAAATAATTGAGATAAATCATAGTTATTAATTATCATTAATTGTCATACTACTTTATTAAACTTTATTTGCATGTGTTATTGAATTCTACTTCAACTTTAATAGGTACATTTCTTTCCTTGTTTCGTGTCGTTTCCTCGAACTTCAAACATGGTTTTTTGATATTATTTATTCAATAATGTAGTAAAAATGTTATCCATATTAAAAATTATATTACGTTAATATATCAAAAATATTTTTTACAGATCACAATGAAACTGTGGACATCCAGTCTATATTACTAGTCAGGTTTTCCGATAGGTATAAAATTTTATTTTATTTCATAATTTAAGTTTCTACTTTAAATAATAACACGTATTATGTATACCACGATAATATTCACAGACAAAGTAAATCCTGAAAGAGATTGATGTAGGTAACGAATTTCAATTAGATAAGAATATTTGCAGTCACTGTGTATTGCTTGTGGATTGAACTGTTATAAACAGGTTAGTGTGTCCATACCTGAAACAAAAAATGTCATAATTTACAAAAAAATATTTATAACCTCCATAACTAAGAGCGAAACCGTGCATCATTAGTTTATTATTATGTAGTTTCCGTTAATTTCTAACCTCAATTTTTGAGACATCTGTCAAATAAAATTCCCATTAGAGATTATCATTAGAATTATATTGTTTGTAAGTAATTAAAATATATTATGTCCTTCTGTTTTATTTCTAAGCAAGGTTATCCCTTAACTTACAATTTTAAATTATTTAAATTTAAATTACAATCTGTCTATAGGTACAATTTTTTCTTTGTTTATAATATGCTCGCGGTCAATGACTCGGGCTAAAATAAGACTGCGTCATTGGTCCCAAATCCTTTTAGATTACGGACGTTTTAACGATTGCTTCACACACATAATAATTTGCTTTGACTAGAACTGTAATCTAAGTAGAAATTGTTTTTCGTTATATAATTACATTTCGTTATGTATTGCCTTCGTAAAGTAAGTTTTGCTATTTCTAAAACAATCTCCACATTCGTATCCTAACCAGTTTATTAGAAGTCACATTTTAGAACATATTCGACGTGTGCTGATTTTATGGCAATATTAACGAAGTACTGTGCAAAACAAGAATATCGAGGTCGTAAAGTACTTTTTTATTATAAATATTAAAAAAGATGGTAAAATGTTTCCTAAATTCGTTCGTAAGATCTGAAGGTGGAGATAATGTTGTGTGAAGTGTCAGTGAAAAACGTTACGCTTAAAAATTACATAGAATTTAATGACAGTTAGTTGTATGGACTTAAAATATCTTACACAGGTTTTATTCATAGATTTAAATTAATCAGTGTAGGACTACATTATTAAATATTAAAAGCTTTATGAGTACACACGAATATTTTAACTCTAACAGCTACCCACGGTTTTGGTTTTTTACTGATATTTCCACCCAATTACATGGATAGCTCATGGAACAATTGAATAGAATTGAATTGTCTTCTTATATATCCTATGCAAGTATAATGAAAAAAATCATAAATAATATAAAACAATGATTTTAAAATTGTAGCATGTAAGAAGAATAAAGCATTATTTATAATGACGCAGTAAACATCATATCAATAGAGCATGAGAAAAATAACTTGCAAGTACTTATTTGCGACACTTTCAAACATAGTGTAAAATTTAATAGGTTGTATTTTTCACATTAAAGTGTACCTGATCATTTATGTCCTTTCCATGTTCATTGCTTGTTCAATTAATGAAAAGCATATTTAAGGAGATAATGTAGACATAAATGTTATGATTTGTTTGCTTGAGATTGTTTAATAGGTAAAAAAACATGTAACCCTATTATGGAGTACCATATCCCCAAAAAGGAGTGTTGACGTAGTACTTTAGTTTATATAGTAATTAGGTAGGTATGCATAGCGGAAAAATATATTCTGATTTTTTCACCTATTAGAAACTTGCCTAATATAAATGTCCTGCGTTGTAATTGTACAATTTTAAATCAAATTCACAGTTGATTCTGCAGTGAGATTATTAATTTTAAGTTTGAGTAAATTAATCACATTAATGAATTATTGATAAGTTAACCATAATACTTAATATAATAATAACTTCACCAGGGTATCAGCTGTGAGTTTTGATCTGTGAGATTACTGAATATCTGTGTTACTTTAGATTCATTGTATCTATACCAGTATCAGTTGGTATTGGAGTAGCCTAATATAGAGCTTGAGCTAGCCTATTCCAATCATCAGCCATGCTAATAGGTGCTACCGACTGCCAATAGAAGCAATAGTTATTTAAATAATCATGGACTAACTAAACATGTTCTCTTTGAGGTTAACATAATCATTATTTTAATTATTTGAAGAGTGTTTGATTGATAAGCTTGTATAGCAAAATGTTAAAAGTGAAAGAAAATGAAATATGAAAATCTAAGTATCTATTTGTATGTGTTTGAAATAAATGTTAAGCTTGCAAATATTGTTTTTTGCCACCTTTTAAAAACCACCTTAGTAAATGTCGCGGTCTGAAAAAAATATTGAAACATATAATTAAATTATAAGAAATGTCAAATCAAAATTTCGAACAGTACCGCTATTTGAAAATGTATAATTTGACTTACTTAGACAGTTAACATTATGTTAAGCAAATATTATGGTTACGAAGGATTTTTTTTTACTTAAATGTTAAATTCACCAGACTGAGCTAAAACAAAAAAAAATATTGTGTTCTGGACAGAGTTTAAACAATTGTCTTTAAGAAAACGAAACTATGAATTACGACTGCATAGAACTAATATTTTCTTATTAAATTCCTAATATTAGTATACACTGTCAGTATATAAATGTCAGTATGTCAATATTTTGTCAGTATATATGTATTTATATATACTTACAAAATATTGTTTATAAAATACTTTTTATTCATCCACTCAGTTAAAATATATCTTTTTTAAACTTGTGGTCGATAACACTTGATGATAATACAAATTTTTCGAATATTAATTCATTAAATGAATTCTATATTCAATTATTTTTATATTAAATACGGTAAAATTGAATCATAAAGTTTCTGCGTAAAACCTAAGTAGTGAAAATTATCACGACGTAACAGTTGAATGTAAGAATCTAGAAGATTGTGTTTCATATACAAACCTAACTGGTTTGTTTAGTAATAGATAAACGTCAAATAAAAATTTCATTTTTTACCTAAGTAATAATTTGCTTTAATTTTTTTTATATTACTTGTTCTATACATTAAACCGATACGACCAAAAGAGTAGTAAATGTTGCATCATTAACCGCATAGTCTATACAATGGTTCTTTGCTACAGTTTCTTTAAAAAAAAATATTTTTTTACTTATTTGATGTTAATTCAAACTCAGTCCCTATCCAAAATTATTCCAAACTTTTTTATTGGATTCGGTTACGGTTCTGGATATATTTTTATTTCGTATATCCGATTGTTTCGGTTACGGACCTCCAGATCCATCTCTGGTCCATGGGTGCGCTCTATACACCTCGAGAACTATACAAGTCTACTGGCAACACAGAATTGAAGTAACGGTTGACAATGACAGTCAACCGTCAATTCACAAGCTAAATAAAATAAATGTCTATGTCAGTGAAGTAAACTGCACAGCTTATGATAGCAATAAAACGATTTGCAAATTTTTGTGTTATTCGCAAGTACGTTTTAGGTAATATAGTCTTGAAAACCATGCCTAAATTATAACTTAATTTTGTCGTTATTGAGCACTATGTAACAAAACAATGTATCTCTTGAAAGCATCCCAGTACCTATATATGTAGTTTTATTTAGTTGGATTTAGAGTGGAGTAAACAATTTCGGTGATTACCCTTTAGAGTCTCTAAATTAGAGAGCTCGTTTTGCTTTACTACTGACGTTATATACACTTTTTGTTATATACGTAATAAGCTTGGGAACATATACTTTTCTTACAAGGAAATGGACTTAGTCTGATCATTTAGTATTGATAAGCTTATAACCTTTGGACTTATGATGATTCTTAAAATCATACTGTATAATTATTTGTCCATTGCATTAGTGTTGCTCGCAGTAATTGTTTCATATATTTTTATTATAAATCAAGACAAACGTATTGAAGGTTGGTTATATTGAATAGAATATTCTCCACTATGAAGTTATTTTTATCTGTAATTCATTTCAAATATAATTTGTTACAGATTTAATGGCCAATAATGGTTTATTGTTTGTGTCCAATGCTGCTAAAGCACAATACATGTGTTCAAAAATTTCAAAATTGGTTAAAAGAGTGTTGTACATAAAATTTAATAGTGGGCCAGAAAGCACATTGTCTATTATAAATAGAGAAATAAACAATATATACTCAAAGGTAAGATAGTTTTATTTTATATTAAGATAAAATATCAAAGAAATACTGTGGGCATTAATACATTAGTTGCCTACTGTATACTTATTGTTATAATTAAGGTCTGGCACATTTTTGTTGCCCATAGGCTTCCTTCGTAGTTTAACAATATCTCGCATTGGATTCACAACTCGAGTTGCCTGCTGAAGTATGGAAGTTCTCAAGAAATTTTTACCAATAGTAAGCTACTCATCTAATTACTGACTGCATATATGAAAAAAGTGTTAATTCTCATCTATTTTTTAGACAAATCAGTGTGGAGATTTAGATGTAAGACTTATGTTGAAACCTATAGAAACTATCAAAAAAATCAAGACAAGTTATCCTATAGACTTAATCTTGTATGATAGTGAACTCACTAAAGAGAAAGATTGTCTCAAACAGTCTATAGAAACTATTAAAGATAACTATCAATTACAAACTGTAGGTAAGTGGAATTATTGTAGCCAGCAAAATTTTGTTATTGTCTCTTAGTACATAGAGGTAATAAATAGAATAAAAAGCAATCCACCAATTTGAATGTAATCTCTATTGAACTAAAAATGATTATTCAATTATATATATAAGAATATTTCAGTTACAAAATAATAGGAATTAAATTGCCTTATGTTTGTTTGTTTGTTCAACCTTTATTGAAAATTCAATAAATGAATGTTACAATGGGCGGACTTAATGCTTTGAGGCATTTTCTACAAGTCAACCCTGGTGATGTTGAAAAGTAGCGGTAGGAGTTACAAACAACCCTTATTGATATATAATATATACATTACATATACATACATACATAATACATAAATTTTAAACATATACTAATATTTACAATGTATAAATAAATACAAACATATTTTAAAAGAGCATGATTTGCATGTGTATAATCATTAGTACTTCTACTATATAATGTGCAAATTCATGTATTTCAGACTCTGAAGGCACTGTATGTATTAAGAAAAATGTAGAGCCTGTTAAAACTTATGAATATGTGGCATTAGGAGGTACTTTTGATAGACTTCACAATGGCCACAAAATGCTTCTATCTCATGCTGCACTAAGAGCCACAAAGCATCTCACTGTTGGTGTCACTGATGTTAATATGATTCAGAGTAAGGAAATTCCTACTTGTAGTTTTTTGTTTGGCTAATATTAAATTTCAAGGTAGTAATTGTTGTGGTTGGCTATGAGGTCTGGGCAAAGACCAATATTATAATAATATCCTGAGCAACATGCTTAACAAATATATCATTGGAAGTGCATGGCTTGCTGAAACCACACAATTACCATGCACCTAAGAACCTGATAGTGGGGCCTATGAGGCCCAACAGTGTGGACTTTATTAGGACTGTTTGTAGGTTTGTAGTTTTATCACTTGACTTAATCAAATGAGGAGGTATGGATATGTACACATACCTATGTCCAAGAAATCCAGGCATACACACAAGTACACTGCATCTTGTGGGCAGTGTACCCTGGTCTTGTTGTTCTAGCTGCACTCTTGTTGACTTTTATCAAGGTTCCTTCCTATCACTAAGCTGCCCTTATTATAACTAAAAAGTGCCATGTCACTGAACATGTTCAATACAATAATATACAATACAATAATAATACACAATAATATGACATCTCCAACTTGTGTGATGTGCGGTAATGATTTGAAGTTCTTATGTAAGTGCTGGTTACAGACTGCTCACTACTCGTATGTTGCGCTGCACAGTCTGTTTCTACTGGCCATTGACCATTACTTACATTAACCAGCTAGCAGCAGGCCTGGTTAAACAGACAAGCACAGAGAATAAGACTGGTGCAATGTAAAACAATTTTTATAAATCTTCTATAAAAAGTATTGTAACTGAAGAATGGTTTTTGTTTTATCAATTAAAAAAATAATACTATAATTGACTGTTATTTTTCTGGATTGCAGGTAAAATTCTTTGGGAATTAATAGAACCAATAGATAAGAGAATTAAAGCAGTGTATGAATTTTTAACAGATATAAATCCAGACCTAGAATATAACATTATTCCTTTACATGACTTATATGGACCAACAAAAGATGATCCTAGATTCCAAGTAATGTCATAATGTTTTCTTGATTTAAACAATATTCAGTAGTTATTGTAAATGTTATTTTCAATTTCAAACTTACAAAAATAAATTTTATACACATACTAGTGCACTGAGAATCCTTATATTTCCATTGGGATAGACACAAATAACAGAAACAGGCAAGACCCAAAAAAACTTTTATCTTGTTTATCCGACACAAATGTTTTCTTCATCCAGTAATGAAATCTAGGGATTCTAGTTTAGCAAGTAAAATGAATATATTATATTTATTTCTCATGAATTTTTAATGAACTGTTAAATAAATTTCATTATGCAATTTATTAATATTACCATCAATAATCTTGATATTCCTAATGTTAATTTTCTAGTTAATAGTAGTGAGTGAAGAAACAATGCGCGGTGCTGATAAAATTAATGAAAAACGGAAAGAAAATGGATTGTCCATGCTAGATGTGCATGTGATTGGTCTCGCGCAAGATTTGCAAAAGCAGTTTGTAGAGGAAGAGGCAAAGATTAGCTCCAGCAACCAGCGGATGAGGTTGCTGGGAACTTTCTTGAAACCACCTGCCGTAAGATGCAAATTCAATGCATTATGTCTTATATTGAGTTTTATTTATCATGCTTCAGGAAAAAAATAACAATTTTTTTTTTAAATACATATTTGTAAAAAATTTAATTCAAAACCACTGACAAATTTCTGAGATTGCTAATTCCTTCATATTATTTATTATAGTTGATTACTATACTAATGGAATAATATTTAAAGTTACTTTTGGTTTGAAATACAGTATCTGTATATTTCTAGCCCAACCCTAACATTCCTGACTGGCCATATGTAATTGGATTAGCAGGTGGAATTGCTAGCGGAAAGTCTAATATTGCAGAGAAGCTAAGGTTAGAGGTTTTAGGTACCTTACTCATTTGCTTACAGTTTATTTTCCTCTACATTGAGGTAGGTAAGTGATTGCAATATGAAAATATCAATTGAAGGAAGTAAAACAATATCAATTGAGATATATTTTAACATTTGATTATAAATACTTATATTGAAATTGTAACTTCGGTGCATATATTTTTAACTCTTGCTTACATGAATTGAATTCATGTAATATTATTATTAAAGAAATGTCAAATTTTGTATACAATTTTCCATATTTCTAATAAACATCAAACCAATTAGATTAATTATTATTAAATTTATTGTAAAGTATCTAAAATAAATTTAATAAAGCATTTAGATACTTTACAATAAATTTAATAAAGCACATATTATTGACAATTTTTAAGTCCATATGTTATTAATATTATTATGGCACAAGGAGATTGTTTACAGCATAAAATATTTCTGTCATACCCTATATATTAGTATAAAACTTTTATAAAAATATTTGTAAGGGGTATTATTAATTCGTAGTACTTAGTAGTTTATAATATATTTTATAAGCCTTACAATTATTTTCCTCAGTACCTACTTACTAGATGGTTAACACAGTGGTTTTTGTAGGGAACAATATTTCATATAGAAACCATAATTTGATGTTTGTAAATTATTCATTACATTTTAGACACACACAATGTTTCTTTTTTTATTATTGACCTAAGACTAATTAAAAAAATTGTTTATCTTGTTAAGTAAAATTTTCTCAGTAGATTTCAATGCTGACAACATATTTATTGACAGGTTAAAAGGAGCAGCCATTGTGAACTGTGATATAATTGCACATGAATTATATAAACCTGGCCTGCCGCTAAACAGCACATTATCTGATGAATTCGGTAAGGATATAATAATGGAGACTGGTGAAGTTGACAGGCGGAAGTTAGGCCAAATAGTATTCAGTGATAAGGTAAGAATTTTTTAATTTACGATTTTTATACAAAATATATCAACACATTTCAGTTTAGTTGTTGTGCTATATAAAAATTAATTACACAAGAGGTTAATACCGTCAAGTTTGGCATCTTTACCTTGCGTGGGCATCTTTATCTAAGCATACCCTGTTCTACTTCCATCCAAATATTTTTCTATCTGATGCAGTTGTCGCAATAAAAGTCAATTCGGTAGATTTTATAATAAACTGTGGTATTCCAAAAAGTTTTTCTAGCTGGCAAATTTGATGATTGCCAAAATATTGTAATTTTTCATTCTATGTGGCAAATTACGTTCGCATCGTCTGTGTATGAAGATTGGTTTTTACTATAGATAATCGATGTGCAGGTATGTAGCTTATTGCATTCCGTATAAATTATATGTTGATTAAGGTGTATCGTAATGAATTAAACCTATAAATCTTCTATTTTTTAAGTAATTACAAAAGGTAATGTTGTTTGAGATTAGGTAAAGTTACCTTACTTAACACGGAGGCAACTTTACCCATGGCTAGGGTTGTCAAATTTAGCAAGCATAAGAATTTAGTTTTATGTAGAAACCGTTTTAAGATTTAAGATTTTATTAAGAGAATTTTATTAAAGATATTATTTAAGAACGATATTGATACGAGAAATTATTTTAGAGCAAGTTCAGCTGATATGTGTCATTAAGTTAACAATAAACTTAATTCAGTTTTATAGATCATATTTTTGTGTATTCTGATTATTGAGTATAAAGTTGTTTTAGTTTTCGTTTTATTTATTGTTTAATAAATATTTTTGATTATAATATACACATACACATGCATATACTAAATCAGCTCGGACTTACCTTCAAGACGGGTGGTGTGAAGATCCGTCGTCTTTCTTCACGCAACTTACTTTCTAATGATTTCTTCAGTTTGTTGTTTCGTTCAAACCGTATACAGTACACACACACACACACACACGACCTGGAGCGGTTATGAAACGGTATGAAAGATTATCCACGAAAGTGGAAGAACAGCGGCGCGGATGGGCTCAATGAGCATGCGCTTTGCTTGGTAGCCAGATTTGGACTAGTTAACACGCGGCGGGATTCGACCCACGTGTTTATAAAAGTAAATGAGGGTGGATTTGAATTTATTCCTAATAGGTGCTAACAATTGTAAAAAGTATTTTCAGGGAAGTTTAAATTTTTAAAATAGTTTTTATTACTGTGATTACAACAGGTATTAAACTATAAACAAAAATTCCTCTTAGTTGGTTACTTTATAATTAATAAAAAAAATGATTTTGTTGTATTATTTTTTGACAACCCTGATAACGTCCACTCGTTTCTATAATAATTTCGAAATTCTTGGGGCAACTTTACCTAAGTGTTAGTATTCCTTATTTAAACGAAGATGGATACATCAAACATAAATAAATGGCTTTTTAGAGCTAGGCCCCCTGGTAACTTAAAATCGCGTGCACTCTGGTAAACACATTCAATACAAAATGTAAGCTAGGTAAAGTTGCCAAAAATGTGTCATTTTTACCTCGCTCACATTCATGCTTATTGCAGCGGTTCTGTGTAAGATTCCGTAGAACTCAATGGTTCAACCAAAAGAGGCATACCTTTTTTATAGAATTAAACGATAAGAACTTAAAAAATAGGCTCAATATTGGAGTAAATTGCAAAAACAAAAAAAAAACATGGTAATAAACGTTAACACACTCACACCCCCGCATTAGGATTCCCTGTGTCGCGGGTGGCGTGGATATAGACATATATGACATCACAAAAACCCATGCCCCGAGAACAAATATTTATCTGTCACATAAATGTCTGCCCCGGCCGGGAATCGAACCCGGGACCCCTCGCTCGGCAGCCAGTAATGATGCCCAACTTGACGGTAACTAAGTTATTTACAAAACAATAATCTGGATACTAAATCTGAGTAATCAAATCAATAATTAAATATGAACTTGGCAATATTTGCATTATTGTAGTTAATAATAGGTAAACTTGTATTACTATAATATAAATGTTCTTGCTATAGTAATATCTTATCCTTATTGTTATAAAACCAAAATTTTTTTTGTAATTTTTTTTTCAGGCCCAATTAGAAAAACTAAACAGGATAGTTTGGCCGGCAGTGATAGAAGAAGCAATGAGGCGAATCCAGGCCTTAGGGAATGAGGGTTATCGCGTTGTGGTGATGGAGGCCGCTGTGATGGTGCGTGCTAAGTGGTACAACTACTGCCATCAATTGTGGTCAGTGATTATACCCCCGAATGAGGTTGGTATCAGCGATGTCATCGTTTTTATCATACTGATTTCCGATTATTTCAATTAGTTTGTGAAATAAAAATTCTAATAATACATACCAACCTAGAGAAAATAACGTGGAAGCAGTTGGATTCGAAGGGGTCATAACAACTGTACAGAGTGGTGAATTTGGAGAGGACTCGCTCCGGAAGTGAACTTCAAAAAGGCAATAAATAGATGAACGGCTTAGATATTTATACCTACCTAATGTTTTCGGTTTAAGGTATTCGTAATATTGATTTGAGGAATATACATGAGTTTATTTTAAATTATGGTTTAACCTATCTACCAATCTTTATCAACCTGCCCAGCGCACTTCTCTGTAAAGCTATTTAAATATGTATCAAACATTGATAATCTTTGATAATAATATTACTGTAATAGGGCTGAATCTGTACATTAAATTATTTGGGACAAATTAATTTAGCTAGTTCATCAACATAGAGAGTAAATATTTTATTTGAATTTGGCATCTGTTTGTGAATTGATTACAAGAGAATCACTGAAAATAATTTGATATGTATTTATTTTTATAATTTATTATACGGGTCAACAACAAGGTTATTTTTAATTTTGGGAATGGATCTATTACCTTGGTATAGGCGATAAAAATCAGAATGTAAGTTCTGTTAAGAGGTAATTCTAGATCATAGCAGAAAAAAATCGACCTAAGGCAAGCATATAATTTAATAAATGTCTGTTTTTAAATGTAATATTGGTATACGTAACAGGTCTATTGAAGCAAAGCGAGGGTCAGGGGTTACCGGTCACCTATGTATAAATTTCAATTCAGTTGCTACTCTGGTATGCTTGTCGTTATGTCTCTGAAATCAATATTGAGTTATATGTTTTATTAATCCTAAAAATTTCGTAGGCTATTAAAAGGTTGCAGACCCGCAACAACTTATCTGAAGAGGAAGCAAGGCAGCGAGTGGAGTCCCAGCCTCCAAATTCAGAGCAAGTAGCCCTCGCCAATGTAGTGTTCAGTCCATACTGGAGTTATGACTACACAGCAGGTCAGATAGACCGAGCCTGGGAGAACCTTCAGACTTACCTTAGCACTAGAAAATAAGCATAATGGCATGTTCATAATTGCTGAAATATCTTAATGTACAATTTAAGACAATAAATCTAATGATATGTACACCAAAAGGAATGAATTAAAAACTAGAGTACTTATAGCATCCTAGAATAACTGTGGAGAGGGAGAGAAAACCTAGAATAACTATAGGCCTGTTGATTTAATCCCGATTTTATGTCCCTCATATTCGATGATTTTTTTACCGTCTGAATACTAACATGCTGCAATATAGTTATGACATAGAAGCTGTATACGAGAGTTATTGTATGCATTACGTTTAGTGTGTCCAATGAAATACGTGAAAGGAAAATAGATGCACGCCCTACGTTTAATACGAAGCCGGTCACATGTTTGAATCAAAATCAGCTGTGAGCGAATTTAATTTTTTTAAAGTTACAGAGTTATCATTACAGATTTAAAGTATTCCTTCATACTTTTAAAAGCTTTACTATTTAGCTACTCTTACAACTACTACTACTTCAGACCATCAAATCATATTTAAAGGATCCAAATCAAATTGTTTACAAATCACACTAATATTTACAAAATATTTTAAATATAACTGTTGGAGACAGTCGTGATTACTGTTACTAAATGGAACGAAACATGTCCCGAGCGATGGCAGCACCGTCGCTGTTGTCGGAGTTATAGGTTGTAGGATTGTATGATTTTGAGATTTAATATTTTTTATTTATTTCCAATTTACTTTAACAAATCTTTTTTAATATGAAAAGTTTAATATTATTGAGTGGTGTTTACTGATAGATTAATTTCATATGTTAATAAAAATAAAAAGTAACCGTGCTCATTAGCATCTATATAGTCCGTTGACTTTTCACGCCCAATATTTTTCCAAACTATAAAAAACTAACTTAAAATGCTGTACTGAGCACAGCAAAGTTGAAAATTACGGTACTGTGATTTTGTTTGCAATGTTAAAGCATACAACCCCGTAGCCCAGTTGGTAGTGACCCTGCCTGCCGAGCGTGGGGTCCCGGGTTCGATTTCCGGCCGGGGCAGATATTTATGTGACAG
This sequence comes from Megathymus violae, assembly GCA_003671415.1. Lineage (NCBI taxonomy): Eukaryota > Metazoa > Arthropoda > Insecta > Lepidoptera > Hesperiidae > Megathymus > Megathymus violae. The sequence goes on from PDGT01000041.1 coordinate 2,281,184, forward strand.
ATAAATGCTTGTTCTCGGGTCATGGGTGTTTGTGATGTGATAATTGTGTATGTCCATGCCACCCGCAACACAGGGAATCCTAGTGTGGGGGTGTGAGTGTATAAACGTTTATTTATTATTTATTTATATCATTACATTGAAAATGTCATACATATATTTGTATCATGTCTGTTCTTCCTTCTTTAAATTATAATGTCATTCAATAGCTAACTATTAAAAATGTTTAGGCAATTTTTTTTATAGTATGCTGAATAGAATTCTTATATAGTTTGCGAGATGTTGACAAGGTGCTTGTGCAAATAACAATACACATATAAAGAATAATGCGATGTGAAACCTTCAACTTTTAAATAAAGTTACAAATTTGCTTTGAATCTAAAGACAATTTAATGGAAAATAAATCCAGACGTAAGACTACTAATAAATCGTCAGAACAGCTAAAATATCAATAAATAGCGTGCTAAGATTTAAATGCAGGGTATTCAGAGTTGAGTTATAAATCGATGATACAATTACGTGAAGAAATAGTATCATGCAAATGAATGTAGCGTGTAAAGTCGACTGACTGTATTAAGACACTATTTCATGTCTTATGAAAAAAATACATACAAGACTTGGGTATGAAATGCAATTTTACCGTACGCTGTACCTTTAAGTTTCACCTATCATATGGACATAGTTTACCTAAGAACTATCGTTTAGCCACGGCGGGCGCGAAGTGGAGGCACGCAGACTACTCCCTGCTACCTGTCAGATGTACGTGAATTACGTATATTCAACAGTATTAAAAGATATTTCTGTTAGGTTGAATCGACATTTACCTGGACGATTATAATAATAACAAATCACTTATATCCGCACCAACACTCGTCTGAAATCTACACCTGTGGTCAATATAGTATATACGAAATAAGTAATTAACAATCTGTAACATTTGTAAATAAAAAGCTTGTCTGCTAAAGAATTATTTCATGTAATATGTAGCTGCTTTATGGGTATAGTTATTGCTTCTTTGTGCAAAGACATTATAGAAATCCCTTTAGAATTTTGTTAATAAAATTATTTATAAGTTATACGGTAAAAACCAAAATCAAAATAAATAGCATCGTCTAATAGTAATGACAATAGAATAATGGCAAATAACAAAAATAAATATCGTTTTATAATAGTATGTAAATTAGATATAGCCATTTAATATTGTGAAACGAAGCAGCCATTATTAATGTAAAGTTGTGTTGGTATTCAAATATTAATTATGTGTAAGTCAAAATCATTTAATAGTTAGTTAAAATACGATAATGTTTTTTTTACATTTTACAGTGTCAATACAATTTTACATCTAATTTTATTATGAATTATTAGTAATGTTCACCTTACCCAGTAGGCGACAGAGTTGTCTACTTCAAGCCTGTTACTCATTACCATAATATAGTACAGAGTAATTAGAAATACCACGTCAATAAAGATTCAGTTACCAAAGTCTACTTTCACACCAACAAGAAAATTCACTACTTTATTGCATCCCAATATATCAATAGAGCAAAACTATCATATATAATTTTTAGGATTAATGTTAGCTACAAAGTCTTAAAATAAACATAATCTATTTAATAAATATAATGTACTTGTGTAATGATTTTGTATTTTTAGTATACTTAAGCATACACGCACATGTTTTGTTCTTTCAATTATAAATTGTTGTAATTTAAAAACTTAAAAGAATTACTCCAAACATTCATACATATACAACCGCTGGTGTATTCGTAACGTGATTCAGAAGTGTATACAACGCCATCTAGTTAGTTATAAAATTATTACGTGACCAAAACAAGTTTGGGATGGCGCTGTTAAAATTTATGTTATCAAATATTTTTGAGTGGCCTCACTCAGATTTTGCTTAAAGTATAGTGTTGCCAGGATTATTGTGTCGAATTTCGGATATTGGGTTTTGAAATTATAATCACAAGAAAAAAGTTATAAACAATTGATAAGAAATATGAAATAACGAAAACAAGAATAATTTTGTGAAATAATAACTTACAGATATATTTGTTTTTCAGTCAAAATTCTTGGTCATATCCTAATTATGGAAGTTAATCAAGAATCGTAACATTCAGCGTGCGTTTAATAGTTAAACGGGACTTTTCTTATCTCCAAGCAGTCCTAACGGGACTAGACATGGGTCACAGACAAATTCCTTCAACTTAGTAACTAAAGCGCAGCTTATTACGTCGGCTTTTTAGAGTTAAAACAAAATTCTACAATAGCTCAGTAACCCGGAGCGGATCGAGTGAGTTGTAAAGCGTAAATGTCACATCACATGTACCACACGCTAGCAGAGTAGTGCAAGCAACGTATGTACTCACTCAGCGAGTGAGTGTGAGAATGAATGATATTGAACTAAGTTATTAACTGCTGTTGTTTTCTGATTTATAACGAATATTACCTCGAAAAGTGAGTTCTTGTTTAAATGATGCTAACATACTTTGAGGAAGTGTGTTAACTCAGTCGGCGCAGTGTATTGAGTTGGCGGAAGTATGCGGCGCAACGCAGTGTTACCCATCTCTAAATGGGACATGCCACCAGAAAATCGGAACGGAATTACGTTTACGATATATTAAAATGTTTATATGACTCTAAATATTAAGATTGCCTCGTATTGTTATGGTGCTTTATATGGAATGCTTGGGAGTATAAATTTTATTGTTATAACATCTTAGCTTTAAGAAGATATATCTATTAAATTATATTTTTACTAACCTATTATTCCTATTATTGTTCCTTACATATGCCTAAACATTTACAAAATGAGGTATCAATAATTTAATACCTAGGTGTCTTTTTAAATAATAATAAGTTTGTATGATTGTCATGAGTAATGGTGATTAAAGTGGCCGAATTATTATGGCCATTATCCTTATTTACCACTCTCAGTTAATAATTGAGATAGGCACTCGCTAGGTAATTACATAATCTCTATAGAAATCTAAGTATAACTACTTTTGAGTACTACCTATTGATTGATTTAAAAATTTATATATAACTCGCAAACTGCTCTCGCTTCGCTTTGGAAAAACTACGCCTTACGCTAAAAAATAGTACCTACATTATTTTAAATTAATTTATTACTGTTTTATTTATGGACGGATTGCAATGAAACTAAGTTTAAGTATTAAGTGATGTTTACTGCAAAACCAGAACAAAATCGGTTAAGCAGTTTCTGAAATTAGCGCAAATAAAAATTGTTACAACTGATGTTTTGGGGTTCTATTGCGTTGATATCTTTCATGTACAGACAGTGATCAGTTAGAATTTTATTATATGTATAGATGTGCAATATCAGCCCCGCAACCCTTTTACTATAGATTATGTTATTTGTATGCAGTTTCGACATGCCAATTCTTCCTAGATTTTAACTTAACCGTAAGGCATCATGTACTCGTTGCCGGTCTAAAACAAAGTGGTTAACTCGCTTGATGACTAGCTTTCCGCGGTATGCGATTAGTAAAACTCTTCACTCTTCAGATTGACTACCTAGACAGCAAACACTTCGTAAAACGATAACTATTTTTACAAACAAGCGAGAACAAAGTGTCAATCTGCTGAGTAAATTTGGTATATTTTGTCATATTATAATAAATATGGTTACCAGTTACATCATTTATGTCGTAGATTTAGGTACCTACACGACATACAAACTTTTTTTATTTGTATACTTATAAAAATTAGGAGTAATGGCATCACAGATAACTGGGATTATTTTTTAGTATTGATGGAATTAGTATCTATTTTTTGTTCAATCGGGAATTGGAGAGAGCTAATGCTACTCGGCAATAAATATGCCGTGTTTACTGAGATTGATTTTAGTTAAAGTTATGGTATTTTATGCTGTTTGTAATGGCAATAGCTTGATGTTAAATCAAAGTAATATAGCGGAACAAAGGTTCCAGATGGTGGTAAGTATGTACCTACGCTAGATATGTCTTAACTTATGTAGCTACAAATTATAATATTTCAAATTAATTATTTTAGTTTAAGAAGTGTTCAGATGTTTGAATTATAGATTTTTTTTATTGCAGATAGACATTATTACTCATAATTGGAAGAATAATGGATGGATGAATTTATTTGCCGCCGGAAATTTCTCCGACACTTTTTTCACCCATTTAAATTCGCATTTAAATTCGCACACCTTCACCATAATAGATTTCAGGAAAAAATTTCGTGATATTAAACGTACCTTTCCGTATCATTCAAATACTATAATTATAAATTGCTTAGACTTCGATGAATTTGAAGTAGCTATGACGAAGATAGTTGAGGTACGCTACTGGCATCCGCTTTCGAATGTTATTCTTTACTATCACAGCTTAGAAAAAAAAGAAGTTGTTGCAAAGATGTTTTTTATCTTTTGGTACTACAGAGCAATAAATGCAGTAATTATACAATATGACGATTCTAAACAATTACTACTAGTTTCACAGTTCAATCCTTTTGTTTGTGATTATGTAGAAATTCAAAATCGTTTTGGTTGCTGGACAGCTCAAAATCTAAATTTGCCTATTGATAGTTTTGAAAAATTCTTCATTTGTGAAGAAGGTTGCGCCAGCGTACCCTTAGAGTCTAAACGCCGGTTTAATAATCTTGGGTCTTGCTTAGGATTTGATACTTATCAGATCACTTATAATGATATATCAGTGATACGGAACATAGAACTTTTTAAGGACAAGGGCAAAAATTTGCATGGATGTGCACTTAGAGCGTTTGCTGTGGAAGTATTACCGTTTCTTGAAATAAGGGAACATGAAAATGATAGTTTTACTTTACATGCTAGAGATGGTATACTATGGAATACTATGGCTGAGCGTTTGAACTTTACAATAGATCTATCTGTAAGCAAAAGCATTATAAAACAACAATTTAATTTTGAGGTCAATATTCAACAAATATTTGCGTTTATTCAGCGAAAAGTAGATTTGCTCCTTTACCCCGTATATCAATTTGATATAGTGATTGCTGAAATTGATAACACGATCGCATTTAAAGAAAGCGGGGTATGTTTTGTATCGCAGCGAGCCGAATTTGAAACTATAATTTTTGACGCCAAATTATTGAAAAAAAATGTATTTACCATAGTTCAATTTATTATATGTTTCTTCTGTACTTGGTTCGTCTTCTTAATTTTTAATACCGAACAATTGGGACGATTCAGTTTTGATCAAGCTGGAAAGGATTTAATGAATACATTCAGGACCATACTCTCCATTAGTTTGAACAAATCACCAAAGCGAGAATCATTCCGCATCTTCTTAACTATTGCCATTTGGAGTTTCTTCGTTATAAATTTTAGCACCCAGGCGGCTATAATAGCCGTTTTCTCTGCTTATAAAAGAGGCAAGGAAGTTGATACGTTTGAAGATGTACTCGAAAAAGGATATCCCATTGAAGGGGTAGCCTCACCAGATATGGTGCTACCAGAAAATGAAGAGAGATTTCGTATGATAAATGCTCGACATGTTTCAATTCAAGATTTGTTTGGTTGTGTCAATGCAATAATCAACGATAGTCACAGATTTTGCGTAATAGACTGTGCTGTCGGCAGGTATTTAGAAAGAAACAGATTAAATTCGAAAGGACAACAGTATCTCCACGTTGCAACTCGCGACCGACTCCATAGTCACTATTTAAATATGATATTTCACAAACATTCGCCTTTAACTGCCACATACAACAAAATCGCATTAGCTTTGGTAGAATCTGGACTTATTAAGAAATGGGAAGAGTATAGGTTTAATGACATCAAGGAAGATGCGCCTATAAAAGCTCTAACTTTGGAAGATATAATTGGAATATTTAAATGCTACGGCATATTTGCTGGAATGAGTTTAATTACATTCTTTGTTGAAATAGGAATAGGTATGTACAACTGGGTTAAAATTACAGTGTTATAAAATTTCGAGACAGGGTAGATTCATTTGTTAAGAAAATAAGAAGACACAAAAGAAAACAACGGAACTTAAGGAATACCTGTATTCAAACAATTTAAGTTAAGCACAGCTACAGTTATTTTACTTTCTTTTTTAGAATGACGCTGTGATTAAATGAACTTATATATTTTTATAACGTTGGATAAAAAAGGAGTCTTATAACGTATGTAACTAAGCCTTGAATTTCTATTTTCCTTGTAAAATGTAAAGTCATGAGATTAAATCGTGTATTAGCGTTTTGATTACGTACTTAGTTACTTTGTAATTTTGCTTAATGTAATAAAATTTTGACGATACGATAAGACTTATTTTTTTCCCTTTTTAAATTATATGGGTTGATAAATCATAGCAAATCAGTTTATATCATTATTATATAGTTACATTATATTTTATTTAGCCTTAAATCGCTACGATTACCTTTTAACAACTCTAATCTTACTATACTGTATCATCCTACCTTAATCTTTACTCTAGTCTGCGCTTAATCTGTGACTTGTTATGTTTGATTCGTACATTTGGTCTATAGTTTAGTCTGTGAATTTAGCTTATGGTTGAATAGAAGAAACGATATTTATGTTATTACAATAATTTTATCTATACGAAAAAAAATATAAATAAAAAAGCCTGCAGTAACTTAATTTAATGGGAAATTCTCATAATAAGAGCATACAATATAAACACCCGAAACAATCCTCTCATTCAGTCCGGGACGGCCAAGCTTACTCGAGTCAGGTAAAGTGCGATGAAAAGAAACTTGCTAATGTCATTCTCAGCTGAATATACGTAATATAAAAAACGCTTTGTTGCTCTCAAATGAGACTTCTTGTCCTTTCATTGTTCTTAGATTTTGGAATACATTAGAAACAGGAATATATACGATTGTTTGTTGTTTAGTGACATTTGAATGGTCCTTTGTTAGGTTTTTGCAAGTTGTGATGTTTATTTTTGTATACAGTTTAGTTTGTCCCATTTCGTGGGTAACCTCAGTGGGCGCTCATACGTTAGCGTAACAAGTAACCAGTCAGTGTACAGCGCATCGCGGCCTTGGTCTCGAGTGTCCAGGCGAAGGTTAGTATACATGCATAATCTGTTACAAAATTTACAAAACAACAACAAATATATCGACGTATTTTTCTCAAATTAAATATCAACAAATAAAGCGAAATAAAAATTATTAGCTTGATTATTTTCGAAACTGGTCCATAATTTATACAATAATATAAGACTATGGATTTGTATGATATTATATGACTGCAAAAGTATGAACATTATTCTTTAAAAAAAAGTACATGCAGTCTTCTCATAGATTATTTAAGCTTACAAAATTTACAATTCATATAGTAATATTCATTGGTTTATATAAATGTTGGGTTGTTGCTAAATTAATTTCACATAACAAGTGGTTAAAATGGGATGCTCATACAAACAATACATATTCTAGATGTACAGACTTCATTTGCTAATAATTTTTAATATTTGTTTATGTACTTTAGATATTTTTATTTAATGGTGTACTTTATCAATTTTAGATGGAATGACTCAACATTAAAGAACCCCCTTGAAGCAAGCAAAACAGCTTGGCCAGTCGCCCACAAAGAGTCTATATTTCTACCAGAATATCCCATCACTACTGACTTAATACATAAAGATTTCAAACTAATTAAAACAATAGCAAAAGGTGCTTATGGTGAAGTATACAAGGTGATCAAAGTTAGTGAAGATAAGGAGTATGCTTTAAAAGTTCTTAGGAAAACACAGGTAAGTTTTGTAACACAGAAATAGACAAATCAGTGTACTAAATCATATATTTTTCAACTGAACTTGTGTAGTGTTTATTGCCCCTGAGGTGTAAGCTATAAGATATGTGCAACTTGTTAATATCACATCCAAAATTGTCAGGAATTACCAATATTCACACATTTAAAAAAAACTGCATTTGACTTTCACCTGAAGCTTAACAAAAGCTTCACCAATATGTGAATGCCACAACTGTTCAACTTCTCAGCACACTAAATTTAGGGGCCCTTAGATCTATGAAGTTCTTTGTCACTGAACACTCTTCATTGTAGTGTATCCTAACAGATTAAAGTGAACATTAAATTGCAATTTGCCTTTATCTGCAATAAAACTTTTTCTGAAACTAGTATGACATAAATCTAAAAATCCTGAATTTATGTATTATGTAATGATTTGGTATTACTTAATAGATTTGGAGCAAATTACGATTTGCAGTTCATTGCATCTTTAAACACCTGCCTAGCTTGCCTATATAGTGATGTAATGAAGTGAGAAAATAATAGTATTCTTTTCGTTTATAAAATGAATATTATATATATACATTGGAAATTAAAATAAATTAACAGAAAACATAGTACTAGGAATTTTGGAATCATTAAAAAGGAAAAAGTTTTTTGAAAAATATTCAACTTGCTAATAATATTATATGATCATCCTAATAGCCACAAAATATTGCAAACGACAATTTTGAAGGGTCAATAGCATTTTCAGTTAGGTATTTGGACTATAATTTTAGACCACTGCTGCAAAAATGTTTCCGGGCTTACCATTGTGTGGTTGAGACAGTAATGAATATGGCAATATGTTTGAATCAAATAATATCCATTATACTGATCTAACATTGGAGCATTTACCATATTTTTTATTCAAAAAATCCATTAAGGAATTGTTATCAAGCATTTTAGAAACTGTAAGTTAAAAAAAATTGTAGTGCCTATTTGTAGCCTTTGTAAAAAAATATGTTTTTCATACTTCAAAGAAGGAAAATCATCCCCTCGAAAGGATAATGGGGTAAGATTATATTTAAAAAACATTTGATATAGTCCTATATTACTTGTAGGTCCTATTGTTTGCTGAAGCAAAGATGTAATTATATATAAATTAAGTTATTTCAATTGAATATTTAAAGTTTCAATCTACACATTACAATTTACACTATATGTATAAAAAATAAAGTTAAATAAAAAAACATCATTTAAATAATATAGTATAGTGTATAGTATAACTATAGTAATAGTTTCATAGATATCAATTTGCTAAACCAGTTGAATTATAGGAAACTTGATTACCACAGGTTAATTAATTTCAAGTTAAATATAATTCCTTTCACTTGAATTACAGTACATTAAATTAAATGATTTAATGTTGATTGCAGAACTAGTAATTAATATGCAATTTGCTCCATATTGTTCACTTCTTTTAAATAAAGTAAAATAAACATTTATAAAATTGGCTATTTATATCATTTCATGAAGGAATGGGGTATAACACACAAACTTTAGTGCACACAACTAGATAAATCATATAAGATGTAAAGCTAAATGTAAATATGTATTTTAAAAAGTATATTTAAAATTTCTCTTATTAAGTTATATGTATAGTTATAAATAATGTTTAATTGGGAAGATATACCTTAAAAGGGCATAATGATGATGATCTACCATAAAAATAGTGAGGTTGCTGGACTAGTTGAATTCTAATTTTGAGTCCAATATTTTTTTACATGATTTTTATTAGTAGCAGTTAAAATAAAAACTCTGTGTCCTTGCTTCTTGGCCGGCACGCTTCTGTGGAGCTCATGTTTGTTATGGACTACTAAGCATGAAGTGGGCCTGTGTGCTAGTTTTTCGGTCTGTTTAAAACTGACCATTGGAAAATTATCATACAGTTTAGTGATAGGGTTTTGGGGTGTCACATAATGGAATCAGCTTTGTTGTATTGCACTATAGGATAAAGTATCTTCAACCGCTTATCGCCTTATTGCTGGGTACGAGTAATTGATGAGACGCGTGTATTCCATCCCCATTCTTTAGTGTAAATTAATGGAAGGGTTATTAGCAAACCCAAATATCGGAAGATATCGTATCCTCTGCAGCATAAAGCGCTCATGAAAAATCGCTAGCAGTTAATGCATCTATCAACCGCATCCCAATTCTTACGATTTACCCATGTGTCGTTGACCAGCGCTTCTTAGATATAAATAAATATAATACTTTGTTATCTGGATTGTACAAATATGAGCAAACAAGTATGTAGGTGGTAGGTACGTAATTTTTTACCAGTTCAATAATGACTGTACAAAAAATGATTGTATACAAATTAAAATTTTGTAGATCAGTTATAATTGCAACGTGCTGTTCTGAGCGAAATTCAAAAGCTTTACGACGAAAACAAGTATACGTATAGGTAATTGACTTGTAAGTTACTTAGATCCTGGTATTACATCACCTTCTATAATTGAATGATGATATAATATGATTGTCGATGTTGCTATATACATTATTATATGATTCAATAAATGTGTTGAAGAGAAACATTTAATAATGCTATTCGTTTTCAGATACTAAGTGAGAGTGCTGTGAGTCAAGTCAAGGAGGAGGCGCGAATACAAGCTGCTTGTGGACATCACTCGTTCATCGCAAGTGCCGTGTCTCGCTGGCAAACCAAGAAAAGACTGTATATCGGTAAGTTATATTTTTTTATATTTACTAGCGGAGCCGGCAGACGTTGCCCCGTTCGAACATTGGCTTTAAAAAACAAATTTCCTTTTCTGAATTAAACCATTCAGTGACCCAGTTAAACAAAAAAAATCATCAAAAGCGGTCCAGTTATTTCGAGACGTTTTGTAGTGACATACACATATAAAAAATAATTTTGTATGTAAAAATTTTATATATTCGGCAAACAAGCAGACGGGCCACAGGATGGCACATGGTCAATATGGTCACCCCCCTCCTGTAGTGTCATCACGCACCATGTATGACGTGTCGTAATATTAAGATATTTGCTAAAGAGTATCCAATAAGTTAATGATAGCGAGATGTGGTTATGTATAGCTTATATTTATAACTGGTATGTCGTCAAGATTACGTTCAAATTACACTCATCATTATCATTCACCCTTATTGGCGGATACGCCAGAGATGCAGGTCAATGGTTCAATATGTTGGCAACACTTTGCATTGGACGAATTCTTCTCCACATTATTCAGGTGATAATCATATTTTAATAGCTGATATGAGACACAAACTGGAATGGCAACTCAACTTTCAATCATCTCTTCGATAGCCGGAATTTTATTGTGGTTTCTAGTTATGTATAATTCAATGTCATACCGTAATAGTGGTTAATAACGGAGTAACCCGCCTTTGAACAGGAGCGAAACGAACATTTGGCTGTGATAGTAATATTTTTATTATGTAACGGGTACTCACGATAAATTTTATTTATTGTCAATATTTCGACCCAACTGCATGGGTCGTGGTCACGGCGAAACTGCGGTGGCGGCGAGAAACCGTCGACAAGCTAGCGGTAGATTAATCTATCTACCCTACGTCTAGTTCGTTTTTCTTTTTTAGATACCATATCACGACACAGGACGTCGTGTATGTAAAAATTCCGCATAAAAAATGTATAAATTCCGCAATTTTATTAGTTTAAAATTATATGTAATAATAACATGTTAAATATAAATATAAATAGTCATAAACATTCACATACACCCTCGCATTATTATTTGCTGTGTTGCCGGTGGCATGCACTTACAAAATGACTGCCCCGGCCGGAAAACGTACTCGGATCTAATCTACAGGACTAGAGGGTCGACGTATAGTAAAACAAGGTTTTTAGCAATATGTAGGTTAGGTAGGAGTTTAGAAAAGTGCCATATCGACGTGTGTGATCTGACGGCTAAATCTGTTGTTCTAATTATTACGATAATGTGTATCTTGTTAGCGAGAATCGCTGGTCAGAGCTATGAAGTTATGGTACACTTTTTATTTTTATGTGCGGATGCACTTTTTTATGTGTGAATAGGGATGATAAAGTGCTTTAAATTTAATTATAAGATTCCATTACATTCATACTTACATAAACGGAGGAGAAACTAATACATATATACAGTTTTTCGTATTGACATGTTTGCAAAGATGTTATGTTGGAGCAGCTGTGATTAAGAAAATGTGCTGTAGCTGATTACGGAATACTGTTATGTAAGGGATCAAATTGTACTTATGTCCAGAATATGATGCATCAATTGTAATTGTGTGCAATTAGCTGTCATCATTTTAATAAAAAATTAATTTAACCTAAAAATTTGATTGTTCTCTAACTATCAATACAAATCATGTGGTAAGTATTAGTATTAATTAAGTGTTAATTTGTAGCAAAATAAAAATAAAAACATATGTGTTTAATATCTTACATTTTAGAATGATATTCCTTAGTTAAAACAGTTATTATGAATTTAAATGTAACAACCAGTCCGCCTCCATTTAGTTCGGGTTTAAAAAATTATATAGCCTATGTCCATCCACAACAAAACAATGTACCTTTCAAATGGTAAAATGATTTTTTGAAATAGTTGCCGTGATCCCGAAAATTACTTTCCGCGTATACACAGCTCGTGTTCAAAAGTTTTTAGATTTATGACACTCGTAAAGTAAGAAGAAGTGTTATATTTTACATAATAAGCGACATGACTTCATTCGGGTTGAACAGTTATCTATCTTAGAAGATATTACGTGCACATATAATCTGCAATAATCTATAAATTGTTTGATACAAAGTGAATATCAATCACCATGACTCTAGAGTCAATAAATAATAATCACATGATTCCGTTGTCAATCCGGAATAATGTATTTTTCGAGGAGACCGGAGTTTGGAAAATTACTCTCCGTATACTTACACAGACACTCACAAAATTCGCACTCTTTGAGTGAAATACTACTTCTGAAATATCTGTGACGTTTATGTTTGATGAATGACGGGACATTATAATTACAAAATGATCGTGATTGTAATACTCTTTCTAAAGTTTTTTTGGAAAAACGTCCCAAATATTTGGCGTGCAAATGGCTTTATTCATACCCGACCCCAAGTCACCCAATCTTCTCCGCTCGTCATGCATCCTGCTGAACAGAACAAGACAAATAGTCCATTCTCTTATTTTGGAGGTTGCTGGGTTGTGTAAAATCTTGTATATTAATTTATGAGCTAATTTAATCTCGAGGTTCCTCGTGCATAATGGTAGGATTCTTTACTTACCACCCTCATCCTGGAAATGAAATGTTTTTTCGTGTTTGCAGTGTCGGAGAATCAGAAAAATGCGTGTTGTTGCTTACTCATTGCCTGCTAAATTATAAATGATGCTTTTGACCACATATCATCGGGTGGCCCGTATGCTCGTTTGTCGTATTGATATAAAAAAGACATCGCTATACATTGGGCAATATGAATATATCGCAGACGGCAGTTTTATGGAGTAGGCAGTTACATGGAGAGACTCGGAGATCACGTTATTGCGCATTGGTGTCGGTGCTTCCATCGCGGAATCTTACATAGTCGTCGGACTAGGTGGTCTCTAGTCGCAAACATGACCTGGTAAATATCACTGCACAGAGTAGTTTACTGATGAGCACTTGTGTGAAACGTGCTCGCTCTAGTTTCGTTAGGCATCTGTTTGTAATATTTATAATGTAGGTACAGTAACCAGTCCTCTCTTCAGTTATAAAAATATATTCCTTATGTTCATAAATCGTTTCATAAATTTTTCATATTTAAGTCCCGAACTTCTAAACTTTCTTGTGAATGAATGTATAAAATAAAATAATACTTATTTGATGTAGGGTTTTACAAACACTTTTTGAGTCTCAATGGCGTTTGGGACTCAAAAAGTGTCTTCAACAATTACCGATCGTGAGTGGTCCCGTGAGAAGAAGCGGCAAGAAAGTCCCAAGGAGCTTTTTTCCTGCTTACAGTTACAGAAAGCACTTACTTCTACTTATGCGTATATATCAAACTCATATCCAAGCAGTCTTATCTTTAAAGTAATCACCGGGTTTTGTAATAACCTCTTCTCATAACAATGCTATTGACATGAGTTTTTAATTTACAGTGTGGCATTCAATCGGAATTTTACTATAAATATTCACACATTTACCCATGAAAAGAACCACCAGGTTTGCTAAGTCTGTAATTTGGTACAATCAGTTTAGCCTTATTCCTAGTATTAATATTGTTAATATCATTTTCGTCTTAACAAAAATTATCAAAGTATTTCTAACGTACATAATAATATCTAAAATGTATTGCGACACAACTGTTAATTTATTTATTTGTTTAAAGAGATCTCAAGCGAGTCCATAGTCCTGAGGTTGTGAATGAATTACTCTATTCGTAAAAACTATGAAAATGCGTGCGGTTTCTGAGGTTATCACGTTCAGACAGACCAGAGATAGTTACATACATATGTAGCGATGATAAATAGCTCAATTTCGAATCAGCGTTAGATAAGTAGATAAAAGAAGAAATTCACAAACACACTAACGCATCCGTCCTCGTAGTACATGGATATGCTATGAGCTTTTAAGATCTCTTACATTTACACGTACAGCCCCTGACAATATACTTAAATCCTGTAATGCAGTGGTGACCCTGTACAAAATCGGTCATATAAAAGATTGAATAGCTGTCGAAGTCAGAATTACGAATAATTTATTTAGATTGCTGTAAGCGATGCGGCACTTGATGGACTCGTGATAGTCACTCGAAGGTTTGGTGATTATGTTATCGAGCTCTATATTTAATGCCACTAGTCCACAAGGGACACGTCAAGTCACGGTCGGCTGCGTGCTACTGTTGTATTGCGTCTATGTATACATTAAAATTAAACACGCACACATGCAAAATAATTTTTTCATGCAAATGCAGCTTTTTGTTAATAAGTTGGATATTACAGACATGCACGGATTTCAAATGTTAGTCTATTATTTATTGTTAGCTCTGTGTCCCACAGTTTTGACCACGTGATTCGTATTAGGAAATAAAGTGTAAATGTAACCCTCCTTTTCTCACCTTTAAGAGTGAACGTTGTGGATATATTAAACACGAATTTTATTATTTTACTGCAGATTGTTTAGAGAGGCAAGATTATTATTATTAAGGCTTGATGGAATTTTAATATAGTTTCTCATACCCGACATAAAGCCGTGGGATTTTTTCAAAAACCTCTTAAAAGGCTTTTATTTGTTTTGGTTCGACGAGGAATCGACGATAAGAATGGATGGAGGTTAAAGAAGTCCATAGTCTTTTATAGCATACCCACCCGCCTTGATGAAGCATGTTTTGATTGGACGAGTTCTTCTGTTTGCCGACATTGATAACGAAGGTAGAACGTGGATATAATACCTTTGTAGCTAGTTATAGCTAGCGTACTTAGCGTCTAAGAACTTCTATATTTAATCTCATTGACTCAGTGTCATGTACATATTTGTAGTAGCTTATTTTTTATATCTGTTTAGTTAGATGAAGTACCTTTAAAAAATATAAAGGACAAAGACTTATGAGTCTATGGAGTACCTCAAAAATATAAACTACAAAAACTTATATGAGTCTAAGAGTGATGTTTTGAAGCAAAAATAATTGTTCCATACTAAGTAAAAACGTCATAAAAAGATGTTGGGTGTTGTTTCGATTTCGTGTTTGACTTTGTATATTTTTGGGGTCGGCGAACTAAAGCGCATTAGTCAAAAATGTACCTTTTTAATACGGGTTCGGACTTAAAAGCAGGTAAACTGTAACGGATAGATAAAATAACTGAATACGGAGACGGACAGAAATAGCAAATTTGGTTTATACAATAATAACAATAATACTCTTTATTGTACACCATAGCACGGACAGAACATGAGTTAAGAACAGTTTAAAACAACATAATTATACAATACAGGATATGTATTGTACTTGAGCGAGCTTTGTGTAACAAGCGTTCAATGTAACATTTAACTAACGAGTTCTTTTTAACACGCTTTTATAAACTGGACCTGTATATACATATGTATGTATGTAACGGAATCTTTCAACGTTACTTAATTTACTGTAATTATTAACAATTGAAAAATATTACAAAATTGTTTCTAAAACCTAAGGAGTAATAACAAATAATATAAAGATAATCATTGTTCTTTGTAGTGCGTTGTTATATAAATAAATAGTACACGGGTGATATCTGCTAATATGTCATTAATGATCACCGCGGTCTGTTAATTTATGACATTGAGCAACTTAAGGTTTCAAGGCAACGGTCAGTGGGCATCTAATTGTTGGTACATTACCTAAGTTAATCCTTATTGCCTTTAGGCAATTTATGTCACTAATTTTACCATCACATATTTGATAACGCGATAACATATTTAATTAAAAAATCTGTTTTTTTTTTATTGTCTACATGTTTATATGTCACCAGCGTCCCGTCCCTACGTCGTTCGGGATCAATAATTAATTATTATACATATATACATCATATTAATAAATAATAATAATAACGTATCTTTCAAATGATTAAAGAGTTTTTCAACGGTTGCCTTGGTTCCGCATACTCACTCTCTTTTCACTCTTTGTAATACTAGTGTAGATTAACTAACACCAACCTATAAAATATTTAAAAAATATCTGTAATGAGTATAGAGTAGTGAGTGCCTTATTAATTTTTCTTATCAACTATTACAGCACATTATAAGAATTGGTAAAGGCGAAACCAAACATAATTTTATGCCACATCTGTGTAAGTGTTAATATTTTTATTTGTTTGTATTTTATTGTTACCTCTTCAACGCTTGAGTTAACAAAAAGTTTAACTGATGTCTAATTTGTTAAGCGATAAAATCAAAATAAGTCACGTTTCATAATTATAAAAATAATTAATAATATAATTGAATTTAATTCAAAATTATTTATTGGGCATTTTTTCAATACACTTACAGACGCCGTTTGCTTTCGTTTTTAAAATTGAGTTATCATTGAGGAGAAGGAACGTTGAAAGAACAATATTACGAAAGAACAATATTACGAAGAAATTTTTTGGCAGACGAGCCTCCTGATGATAAGTGGCCACCGTCGCCCATAGACATCAACAACACCAAAAGTATCACTGATGCTTTTTCGGCCAGGAAATGAGAAGAAGTTTAGAAAGAAAGTACTGGCTCTCAGGCCCCCAGCCGGAACAATGATGTTCGGCGGCTGACTCAAGCAGGAGGGTGGTAGCTAGCCAGACAGGTTTCACGGAACAATAATAATACCAGTAATAATATTAATGACTTTATAATAATACTGATAATATAATCCTTACGCGAAGCCCTAACACCAAAAGTATTTGCGAAAAAGTATTTGCAATGTGAATAGTTAAACTTTTTCAGTTCATAGTTGTGTAGAGATATGGGAAGCGGTTCAGCAATAATTTCCAAGCTCGCGTCAAGTGTTAGTGATACCCTTAGCCTTGAACAACTACAGGAGACCTTCAGTTCCAAGGTCATAAGTGTGACGAAACTGGTTTTACATTGTATTCATGATGCTCGTGTCTGGAGGACGCTACTATTGTTTCAGATAAAGTCTCACGATTTTGTTTTAACATTAAATAAAGATACTCGCCGTTGCATCGTATCATAATTTTTGTACGTATTTCTATGTTTATGTAATATATACTTATACGCATAATAAAATCATAGACAATTTTTTGTCTGTGCCTAATCTAAAAAAATTAAATAAAAACAATCTATTAATTTTTTCATATACATATTTTCATGTGGTAATTTTAACTGATCGGTTTCTGTACATGAAGGAGATATGAGAAAAACTTATATTAGGGGCCTTTATTAACGCAATAGAATCCACAGCAATAGTTTTTAGAATTTTTGTCTGTTTGTTTTGTGTGCGCTAATCTCAGAAACGGCTTTACCGATTTCGTTATAATTTTCCATATTGTAGATTTGAATTCCGTTTCAAATTAACACATACCGTTTTGTATTGTGTACAACGTATATAGATTTCACATTTAAAAGTATTGCTGTTTATACCAATAGATAGAAATTCGCTGTTGACAATGTTGACAGAGTCATCTTTCATTAGTGTCTGTCAAGTATCAGCTCCAGTTTCACCCCACCTTGCTACGATCATGCTCCATGTAATTAGGTCAAAATGTCGGTTGGCCAAGATTGTCATCGACATATTTACAGTAGGTAATTAAACTTTACATTAAATGTTATTTTTTATTAAAATCAATGAGACGATCAACCATACAATGCGAGCATGATTTTAAATTTTTTGGATATGTCGCGTGTATTTCAAGTCATATCAAGCGATATGAACATTAAGTAACGTTGAATAGATTTTTTAAGAAATTTGAAGCACTTACGAAATAGGTACCCTGACTTAGTTAACAGATACACCAGGTTATTAATAAAGATAATTATTGTTTTGAATGTACTGATAAACATAGTATTCGGGTATGTACTATTTTATTTTCCAATTTTTTACCTAACTGAACTTACGTCTTCAGTTATGTATTTCCATGTACGAAATCGAAGGATTCCCTTTCGTCGAGTTTCGTCGTTGATGGCTTGGTGAGAACAAATGTTATGGTCATTCCATGGACCAGAGGATATAAATTGAAGAGCCTTCAAAAATGCTAAAACTGAAATAAAATGTTTGAACTATTAAGTTATAGTTACAAATTCAGATAATTCCTTCGAAATGGCAAATTGCAGCTGTGTTTTGCGATTTGTGACTAATAAACATATACTCGATGAATTAAAATATCACATCAATACACCTCTCCAATACAACAAGTTCGCTATACACTGTAAGTAATAAAAAATCATTCTACAGTACAATCACATAGAAATATTATTATTAAAATCCACAATCACCTCCCGGTGTGTTAATTTTCATGAAATCAACACGATCACCAGAAGTAATTAAGAAATTAACGAATATTAGATATTGTTATTATTATTTTATGTAAATAGTCAACAAACGAGCGTACGAGCCTCCTAATGGTAAGTGATCATCGTCGCCCATAGACATTAGTTACACCAAAATCATGAAGATTAGAAGAGAAGAAGAAGAAGAGAAGAAGAAAGAATGAGAGTAACTATACTGGAATTTTCCCATAGATATGATATTAAAAATGTCGTCAATCTCATTTTGAAAATACGACAAACAAAGCTATACTTTGAGTTTGTTGTTAAAATCGAAGGCATCACTTCATCGACATACATTGTGGGTCGAAATTATTGTCTAATATGTCTATTCATCATCCTTAAAATGTTATAAAACTTGTTTAATTAACAAGAGACCTTCCATTGCAAGGTCTATAGTGCGACCGTTTGGTAGAGTATACTTGTATGCAAAATGTTTGGAGGACCTTCTATTGTTCGCAAACAATAATGGCGTAAGCAAAACAGAACTGGTTTACAATAACTATGGCGCATTTGACTTATCTCTAATTAAGGCATGTTAATTGTGTTAATTAAATGGTAAGTTAATACTAACACGTGTTAGTTTAAAACAGTAGAGTACATTACCAACGTTTTGTAGTTTACCGGCAACGTGTATTTCCTCATATTTATTCTTTCTTATACTGATCACAGTAGATTCTTTTTTTTAAAAATAGGTGAAGATGTATTGATACATTTGTTTTTAACGCGTTGCTTGTATATAAGTCACATAGTAATGTAAAATTACACAGGCATGTTGTATTGGGTTAGGTTATTTTTTTTAATCATTAATAATATAATACAGCTCAGGGTGCCATGTGTTATTACATCAGATATGCGTTGAGATTACATTAATCTAAATGGCCGATAAATTTCGTAATTATTACTTAATAAAATTAATACTTTCTTAAAATTATTCGACGGCTTTATTTCGTTTTTACACATTGTTAAATATAATAATATTATGCCTATTTAAGTTGGCTAATAGTTGGCTGGGAACGGCTAATAAATATAAAATTATTAAAGAAATATATATATATATATATATATAGTAGATGAATCTGTAGCAGTTTATTATTATATTTAAATAACGCATTTTAAGTGGTTACTATTTTATTCCATTTATAGAAATAAATAATATTTGGTGTTTTCTCTCCAAATCACGGGAGAGTTAACGAAATTGTAATGAAAAAAATAATATTTATTTTATCGCTCCCAAATAACAAACAATATAGCAATAATATGAAGAGCACAATGAACAAATTACCAAATGCAGCAATTGTGCTGTTGAATTTCACGAAAATTAGTTTTCACTCAGCATACGTTACAAACTTATAACTGCAGCGCTTATTTTTAGTGAGAGCCACCGTACCGGGCAATTTAGCCAGTGCAATATTTGCGAGTAATTTTATTAGCCACAAGTCATAGGGCTATGAATCAACAAATATAATCACTCATGTGACATACATTATTTAGAGACGTTTCGAACCCTGTAGTTCTCGTGTTGATAACCCCTAACCCAATAATAAAGGTGCTTGCACGTTTATCGTGTGCTATCTGCCTCTGAACAGGCAAGACAAAGTCGTATTATCGTTGTCTATAAAAACAGTAAACAAATTATAGAATCAAATAAACTTAACGTATCTAACGCAAAGTTCATATTGCATTTTATATGTTGTATAATTTTATTTTGTAGAAATAAATAAATATAAGTAAATGTTCAAACCCTCCTACCCCCTACGTTCTACTATTTCCTGTGTCGTACAAACAACCACGATCGAGAACAAACATTCATCTGTCATACAATCGTGTGCCCCGGCCGGGAATCGAATGCGGGATCGGAGTGGGCTACGGAGACATCATACATAGTCGATAACTAAACCACTAAAGCTGATGGAGAGCCAATCATCCAATCTAATATTTACGAACGAAACTTCTTATTGTTGTCTTAAAAAGCAAAAACCTTTTTATTACTACATTGTTACTATATGTACATAGTATATTATTATTAAGTACACACATAAATCTATCGGAAGCAATTCCCTAAATGTCACAAAAAATGCATAAATAATACTATGCTGTAAATCCAATAATCTATATAATACTAGGTTCTTTAAATATTAGATAGTAGTTTGTGGTATTATTAAATGTTCTCAATACTCACTTAAGCCTTAAGCAAACTACGAATGAGGTTGACACTATTATGTCGTAGGTAATTTGATTAAAGCGTATTAAGTATACCCTTATGTTAGCTTGGCGTGTTTCTAAGTGCAATCCTCTGGAATGCTAGTTACTAAGTGCAAAGGATGTACATTTAAAACATTTTTTCGTACTAAGGTAGTCCTTGAAATCATTGATAATTTTATGATAAGGATACTGAAGGAAGTGATCGTCTGGTGGCTTGCACGTTGGTTTCATTAATTGTAATCCCTCACTCTTTTACGAGTTTTCAAAGACAAGTGCGTATTACACATTAATTTTACTCTCTTCGGTGAAGCAGAACATTGCAAAGAACCAGCATACCTGAAAATTGAAAGGTCTGCGATTCGGCAGTTGGCCATGGTGGTGGATAAACTGGTAGTAAGTAGCCTTTACTTTTCACGTTGTGAGAGAAGACTCGAGTCTAGCTGTGTGACGGTTAAAGTATCCGCTATACCTAACAACAGTCAAGCAACTCAATTGTACTCTTATATTTAAACAACATAGGGGATAATATTTGAACGGGATGAGGGACCGCAGTTTTGGTATTCTAGGAGAGATGTCGGCAGTATGTTAGGAATCTCTCAGAAGCTTTTTTTTCGAATTTGTTTCCTAGTGTTCACTTACCCTATTATACAAATCTATAT
The DNA here is from genome assembly GCA_003671415.1 of Megathymus violae. Classification (NCBI taxonomy): domain Eukaryota; kingdom Metazoa; phylum Arthropoda; class Insecta; order Lepidoptera; family Hesperiidae; genus Megathymus; species Megathymus violae. The sequence goes on from PDGT01000041.1 coordinate 2,302,808, forward strand.
ATACTCGTATAAGTAATGTCACAGATAAAAGTCAGCTTTTTTTTTAATATTAATAGCCGACAAACGAGCAGACGAGCCACCTGATGGTAAGTGGTCACCGTCGCCCATGGACATCAGCAAGACCAAAGGTATCACTGATGCGTTTTCGGCCAGGAAATGAGAAGAAGGTTAGAAAGCAAGTACTGGCTCTCAAGCCCCCAGCCGGAACACGACGAGTCGTTTGGCGGTTGACTCAAGCAGGAGGGTGGTAGCTAGCCAGGCAGGCTTCACGGAAAGATAACAATACCACTAATAATATTAATGACTTAATAATAATACTGATAATATAATCCTTACGCAACGCCCTACCACCAAGCAGGCTGGCTTCTGTCGCCTCTTACGACACCCTGTTCTGCCAGCGTGGGATTGGGGGAGTATTCTAAGCCGCCCCAATACGGTCAGCTGATTTCGCTTTGAGATTATTATAATATTTAGTACTGATATAGTACCTATTTTGATTAATTTAAACATAATGAATGGTTTAAAGGTTATCAATAATAAATAATATGTAAATTTGATGATGAAAAATGTTAAAATGCTTTAAACATTACATATGTACAATAAAAGTTAAGACTTATTATTACAGAATTACCGCGCTGTACAGGATAAAACACTGCTAGACTTATCGGTTTAGGTTAATACTTAATATTCAATAAAATGTACTAAAGTGCTTTCTACTTTAAATCTTAAATTTTATTAAGTACACTTTCACATATGGTAAAGCCATAATGTAATTAAAGTTGCCAACTAATCTTCATGACTAATACAGCAAGTGTGATATAACTAAGAAATATTGACGTGATATTATGAAAATGTATTCGTCACGTTCGCAACATTATCAGTGCATCTTTTGAGATGAAAGTTGATCGACGCTGACATGCTGGCGGTTTCGTAGAATTCCGACAAGAACTTTACCTATATAATATCCGTTGGACGATTGTGGAAGCAAAAAATGATCTACATAAGTGTATTGAAATACCTAAATGTTTATATGAGTTTGGTAGATGTTTCAGTAGAATTATAAATTATATAATACAGTAGAAATGAGTTATTTAGAATGTGATGTAAGAGTGACCGAAAAGATCCCGCTTTAGTGGAATATATTCCTCGATTGTAACTTTAACTAAAATACTTTAATTACATACGTCAGAATAATTAAAGCTATCATTATATTTAAAAAAAATCAAGTAAAGTGTGTATTATGTGTGTCCTATAGCCATGAATTCGTAGCAGACCCGCTTCAGCATGCGCACCGCGTTCTGCCGATTAACGAACCTGGCCTGTTCTAATTTAAACTTCAACCAATTTGTTTTGTTACGCACACATACATATGTATGTCTTGCAATGGTATGTCACCTGTACTAATAAATATACTTTAGTGTAATGAAAACATATTATAAAATAGTTATTTTCAGTTAACGTTGAGTACAATGGAGATTGAGTTCTGCTTATGGGGATGGCTTGATATACCCGTTGAATGTGTTGTTATTTACTTATGAACCTAGCTCTATTGCCCCATGAAAAGCATTACTAGTGTTGACTTTACTAACAGTTATAAATCTTCCTAGCCTTAATTTACAACTATTTCGTAACAACACAACCGTTCCACTGCTGGGTTCTGATTTCTGCTCATATTTATTTTAAGCTTAAATGCCATAATTTACACAGACACATTCTAGAAAATTATGGTAAAACAACTGAAAAATTAATGTGTAAATTAGGCGTTGATGATTTTGAATTTAAAATAAGAAATACGCGATTCAAATCCGGATTCAAACCGATAGACAAACCTTTAAGGTACTACTCGACCTTTAGGGTTCTACTAAACAACAATTATTGGCCTGGATCAATATTTGTTTGCTTTCATCATGCTAGAATCTACAGATCACATCGGACGTGCAACTGAGGATCTTGAATCAACGAAAATGCGTTCTCAAAGTGTCGTGCGTAGTAGGAAGTAGAATTGGCTGCTCTTATCTTAGTTGATTAGCGCTGACCTACTAATAAAGGTGCTTGCTCGCGATATCGCTCTAGTCGAACCTCTGCTCAACGTCGAGGAACCCCGTGCGCTCCGACCGGCGAGGTTACCTCCGTCGTGTCATCGGGAATTTGATTATGAATGTTTTTAAATTGGTAATTTTAAGGTCATTGCCAATTCGCGTCACCGTCCCTTGACTTTTTATAGAGGTTTTGCTCGGTTTCTATTGTATTCGTAGGTGGCGAAAGATTTATTGTATTTATGAGAATTCTATTGTTTTTTTTCACTTAGAAGTTAATTTAAGAACTTAAGGCACGACTTATGTAGTGTTTTGATTTTTTATTCATTTACCAAGAATTACTGCAATGTATATTTACAGTATTATATACACACAATACATTGAACATTTTTCATTGATATCGTTTCGTTTTTGTTTAGTTTCAGAATACATTCCTGGAGGGGAACTGCTAGCTTTAATATATAAATACGGAAAGTTACCAGAAGAGCTCGTGAAGATATTTCTAGCCGAGATAGCGATAGCCATAGGTATGGTATAAATTAATGTAACCTTTATTTATAAACTGATCATCGACTGGAAGCAACAACACAACTATAACACTTGAAAGTGGACTTTGACTTATGTTGTGGTTATGAGTTCAGGGTTAGATACCCGCCCGGGGTAATTGTTAATTTTTCCGGATTTTTTTCTTAGCGATATTACTTTTTATAATTTATGCTACAAAGCATGAACTATAAGACTAGCATAAGACATTAAATTTGTATGAATTTCATAGGGGCTAAAAATAATTACCTTCTGTTTAGTTGTGTAATTGTGTTCGACTTGAAGGTTGAAGTTAATTGCCCATTAACTTTTTGTCCCCGTGTGGCAGTATTTCAGAAGAATTGTCATTTAACAACATATTGACTAAATGCTTAATTGCTATTTTCATATCGATAAATTAAGTTTTTTAGTCTTTCCTCCAGTTTCCCAAAACAAAATGGATTTTTTATATAATTAGTCGACAATGATGCGACGAGCCATCTGATAGTAAGTGATCACCATCGCCCATAGACGTCAGTAACACCAGAGGCGTTACCGACGCGTTGTCGAGTGAATCGAAGGGGGAGACCCACATCATTACTGACACTCCACTGGTATTATTAATGTTGGCCTTGTAATCTTAACGATTGTGATGAAATAAAATGGCAGAATGTTATCAAATACTTGCTAATCACAACATTAATAGGAGATCGATACGAATTAATTAACGTTTTCATCGTAATTTATATTATTTAAGTAGTATAAACGTTTGTTTGCATGTTTACGTGAATTTAATTTAATTAATCTGCATTTTTGTGTTGAATTTCGACAAGCGTCGCCGTTGAGCGTGTTGCGATCGCCAAATGCAGTGACATACAATGGCACTTAACACGCTTTTTAAGGCCAACAAATATTTATGAATTCCTGGTGTATGATACTAAAAAAAATCGTTTATTGTAAACCTTTACAATATCTTTTTAACTGTAACGAGTACTTAATATTTTGTATTTTATACATAGAAAAGTTTAAAATATTTTCAGTGTTTTCGCTTTGAGAATAAGCGGTGTTCGAACCTTTAAATCCACCAAATATTTTTTTATTTCAAACTAGCAAACTGTTCTCGTTTCGCTTCAGAAATACTACACCTCCCTGCATTGCTTTAGGTGTGAGTTATTCTCGATCTGTGAATTAGAAATATATTAATTTATAACTTTTTCTTTGTGGACGAATTGTATTGAAACGAATTTTAAATATTAAGTGATGCTTACGGCAATACGTGCTCAGTACTCAGTAGCAATATATTACTGAAAACCGTAACGAAATCGGTTGAGCCGTTTCTGAGATTAGCGCGAACAAACGCACAGGCATAATGACATAAAATTCTAGCAACCATTGTTTTGGTTTGTATTGCGTTAATAAAGGGCCCTTTTAACGTATATACTTCTACTCATATATACTTCATGTACAGAAAATACAAATGGACAAAAAGAAATACGATCAGTTAAAATTTTATTATAATTATGTTTATAGATATTTAGTATTGTCATTAACATTGCAAGATATTAATTACGTACAATATAATTAAACAGGCATTGCCGTTACAACTCCTTTTATTTGCACTCCGTGTTATGTGACCATTGCAACATCCGAACTCCGGTAACTAACCCCCAATAGAACTTCACATATATTTGAGGTTTATTACTCAACTATTGGCACTCGTTAGGGTGGAAATAGCATACCTCAGTTGGAAATATTTTGATATCGCTATCATTAGGATCTTGTCGAAATACTGAAGCTGTTTGAAGCAAGTTACTTCAAGTGAAATGTAGATTTAGCACATGTGACTGGTGCATGTGTGTGAGCAATTTTACATTTCTACATTAGCTTATCATGAATATACTAGAATTGCTTACCGGAGCAAAAAGCAAGGGTGGATGAGCTCTTACTAAGTTAGTGCGAAGTGTACTAAATACATCTAATTATAACAGGACTTACGAGAACATAAAAGTAATGAAGCATTAACTTAAAGAAATAAAAATTAAAAGCTTCTTTTGTAGTTTGGATTAAAATATTATAATAGTTACTATTTTTATTTATAAAATTTAATCTATGTTTACAGATTTCCTGCATAACGCCGGCGTCATATACCGTGACTTAAAACCAGAAAACATCCTATTGGACGCGAACTTTCACATCAAATTAATCGACTTCGGTCTCTCCAAGTGGCTGCCGATAGGCGCGCGGACGACCACGCTTTGCGGCACACTCAAATATATGGGTGAGTTTAGATCGCTTCGAAGTTCCAACTCGTGGTTCACAGTCAAAAAGAACGCCCCAACTAAAACGGTCACTTTCCATTTCAGTGTGGGACTTGACTCGTTACGTATTTAAATTGTGAAATGGCTCAGTGCGTCGCTCTCGTCGCTCGCGACACTCCCCGGGAACGGTCGGAGCGTCTGTAACTGAACGGGTCTCTGGTGATTATGTCAGTGGGGGCGGGAGGCGCGCGCGCGACTTGCCAGTGACGCCGGCAAGATGAACGCACGCAGCATCGCGTTCGAAATGTCCATGGAGGGTAGCCAGGTGGACGAGGTGGTCGCGAGCATATTCCACACGGTGCTGTTCCACCGTTCGAGCGGCAAGTTCACGTACAACAACGAGGAGAGCTACTCGATACGGACGGTCAGTTATGTGGATGTCGATTGCGATTTCATCGACTTCACGTACGTTTGTTGCGAGTCGGAGGCCCTCGGGCGGAACGTGAAACGGGAGATATCGGACTTTTCGGAACAGTTGCGCGCGGCGGACGGTACCTCGCCGCCGCGGGGCACGATAAGTCTTGAGTTCTTTCAAAAGCGCAAGGCGCGGTGGCCGTTCCAACCGGAGTGCGTGCCCTGGGAAGTTTGGACGGTGTGCTGCGAACTCAGCGAGTCGCGCACCGAGCACGACATGCACAGCAAACACGAGAGCGTCGTTGAAATGCTGCAGGACAAGATCGTGTTCATCACTGAGATTATCAATCGGCACGAATATGTCCCCAAGATGCCGAGCCGTTCGGACGCCGACCTCGTGTTCGACACCACGTACGCCGATATCCAACCTTACCTGTTCAAAATTACGTACAACCTGACGGGCGCCCCGCCCACCTCTGTCGGCAACACGGTCCGCAAGCTCATACGGGAAACGTTGTCCTTGTGATCCATGCTCGCCCTGGGCTTCCTATTTATACTGTGCATGGACAATGTATACAGATCTTATTATTTGATCGGGCTGCTGATATTAAAATTGTGTGATACTGCTTCGTATAAGATGTAATAGATATTAAATTACGAATGTTTTAGTCATTGACTCGTAGACTTAGGCTGTCGCCCGTGGGAGTTGGGCGATATTTGATGAGATCGTTTGATGTATATTATATTGACGTTTATTATATACATTTTAAAAGTGCAATTATATAATGGGCGATAATATTGTAAATAATCAACGTTTTATTATTTGATTGATGACAATTTAATTATAATCAATCTATTTATTTATATTTACATTACAAGTTAGCACATTTGTCGTAATATTTAATTAATGGATTTGTTGCAATTTAGTTTTGGTTCGCTTCACTCAGTGTACTTATGATACTTTCGAATGTTAATACTAACGTACAATAATTAATTTCGTGGATAGCAATTACATTTGATGCTAAACGCCGAGACGTGTTTTGACCATTCAAAGCGGTGCCAGAGCGGCGGACATTTAAATTGTTTTAAGCAACCACCATTTGATCGTAGATAACTGTTTAACAATATTTCTCTGTTGTAACATATGTAGGTGTTAGATAAGTTGTAATAATTTCAGAGCTATGACTCGCAAGGCTGGTTGTTGTGTCCACTCGTTCAATATGATTTAAGGTTTGACTTCGTCTGTCGCTTGTGTGTCGTTTAAGTTTCGTCGATTCAATATATTAAAAATATAAATATGAACACTTATTGCTGCACATATAGAGGTTAAATTAGATTTAAAAAATGATAGTATTTATGATATTTTTTTTAATATGTACATATTGTTATCGTCATAGACTTTTCTATATCATCAGTGCGAGTCCGGGGGGTGTAAATGTGTAGTAACGACGCGTCGCCGACGTAATATTTGTTGGAGTGTAACTTAGTTGATATTTAAATATTTAAGAATCGATGTGAAGTTTGAATCGTTTCGTTAAAATTAATAAAGTAACTGAGCGGTAACGCGCTCAGCGTGACTTTGTATAGTCGTTTGACTATTACTTGAGTTTTTTTATATTAAAATAAAATCGCTTTGTGATATTGCCCGCGACATGCAAATATTAAATGTTGTAAAATATAGTTATATTATAATTAAATGATTATAGACCGTAGAATATTATAGAGAAAAATAGTAAATGGATATTAAACGACACTTTGGTATATTTATTATATTTGTGTAACTGTGTAGTTGTCGTATTCGGTTCTAGATTTTTTTTATAACTTTCGTCTGTATATTATAAGTGTTTGGAATTTCGAGAACTTTATCTACATATTTCAATTGAAATATGTAATTCTTCCGCTGTCAGTGTCTGTATGATAAAAGTTAGCCTTCATCGTAATATTAACATCGGCCAGCTAGAGTTGGTGGTGATTGTGAGAAAATAGTTGAGTAGACTTGGTGCATGGAAAGTGTTATAGAGTTTAAGAATACTTTAGATGTAGTGTCAAATTATAATCGCATATGTTTCTAGCTGTGAACGATTTCCTTCATATCAATCTCTGATCTTATTTTATGGTACCGACGTTTTGTTCGCCTTGTGGAGTCTATGTAATTTTCTACGGCTCTGTCGCTTTGTGTTAGACCAATAATTTGACGGAGTTTATCAGTGAAACGGTCCCAAACTATTCGTCAACATAACAAGGTCCAACGAACGCTTTAGTTTTTACCGGACGGTAAAATGAGTCCATCCATGATTGAACTTCTAATTATTTACTTTCCTACCTCATTATGTGACTAGCTTTAGTAGTTTTGCATCTCAATTGGAATATAGTTTCCTATTTTGTACCTATATTCATCAGAATTACGTTTGTCACCAAAGATGAGGCTGTACAATACGATTGCAGTTTGAATGTTCAAAGTCGTGACAATATCCGATACGATGTAACGTCAGCATAGCGATTTTGTTATTGTTAACAGTAATATGCACTTTTCATATCAATAAATACATTATCTTGTGCACTTTTAATTGTCGAATATCTCAAGAATGATGGAACTCGACAAAGTTGATCGATTATGAATCTTTCTGTACCTGGTGTTAAAGTATATTTGACAGTATATTGTGAATTATAATCGCACACGCTCGCTATGGCCTTATTTGAAAAACTGTTTAGATGTATGCATATTTTAACGTAGCGTGTATGATGAATGTTGAATATTGAAGTGAATGAGGATACGACAAAGATATATGTTGTGATGGTACGAGTTCAAAAATAAACAGAATTCTTAGTCTTGTGATAATTTATATAAATATGTGAATAAAACGATGAACTATTACTTTGATTGTTTTTATCTATTTCCCATTTATTTTTATTGTTCCTTTATAAAGAATGGTGTTTAAAACTTCAGCCAATTAAATTGTTATATTTATAAAAAGTGCATCCTGTACTTTGAAATGAACTTGATTATGAAGCATGCTCATAACTGTGAAGTCTTGTGTCGTAAGGAATAGTAATTTTACTTAGTATTATACTGACTCGATAATTTGAAGACACATCAACATTTACATAGGAATATCCAAGTGACGTGACTTCATAGATTGATGTCCTGTCACGTTTTGTCGGATTATATACGAGTGCATTGCAGTGGCTGCATGCCTCCCAATAACAATATCACTTGTAATGTTTTATGAACTGTTTTAGATTCCACGTTTTCTAATCCATTATGAATAATTATTATATTGTAGACATAATGTTCCATTTTGTAAAATTACACTGCATTACTGTTTCTTGCAGAATATTACGTCATTTAAGAACTAAAAACAGTTTTGAAATTGCGTTATCGGTTGGTTGAAAAAGTAATTATTATTGGATAATAAAAATTTATTTGACAAGTATTTAAAAGTCGCATAGTTTTAATAAAACTTAGTTCAAACAATATTTGTCAATACTACAGCTCATGTCAGTCTATATATTATGCAAAGTTATTAAGGGTTAAATCATTTGCAATGTTTAAAAATTCCTCTGAAAATATTATAATCGCAAATTTATAATATTACTTGTGTCAAAATTTAATACAAAACATTAATAAATTTGGAAGTTGTAAAAAATTAACTTTTTCAGCCGTAGAGTTACAAAGCAAGTGGAATATAACTAAGAATCTTTAATTATTTTTAAATGCACTCGCAGTTTGTAAATTTGATTACATAGTAACCTGAAAGCAACCATTTTTGAGTCTGTTTTTAAAACAAATTATCATAACAATTTGGACATTGTTTTATTGTGGTGACTTATTTATTTCTTAACATTATCGTTAAAACGGTTAAGTTTCTAATTGTTATTAATATCTCATATAAATCTGCCTAATGTCAAAGCCTATTATGAAGTTCAGAAGAAATGTACTCGTGTGCTACACAGCAAGATGGATCCCTCCAAAAAAAGTAAATATATATTTTTTTAATACTTAAAATAATTGTAAATATAGGTTCTGTATGAATGGAGGTGCGATTGTTGCGTGCAGCACATGAGGTATGAATGGTTAGTTGATTTTTGAACCTGTGTCTGTAATATAACGCCTTATATTCCAAAGTGAACATTGAGTCAGTGTAGCGTAGCTTCATTGTTGTATAATGTATTGTAAGTTATCGTATAATTAACTCATACTTTTAATGTTAGGTTATAAGTTTCACCCTATATCACAAGGGTATCATTTTCGGTGTACTCTTTATACCCCACCTCTTCTGGCCTCGTTACCTCATGGAGTTGTTCTCTTCACATCTCACCTTTATATTTATATGTAGCTATTTGGCCTCGGACACGTGGACCGAGTCACCTTGCTTTTTTAGCTTAAACTCATATGTTAAAAACAAAACGAGGATATTTTTATTGCCGTTCATTGTTATGTATTTAATAATCTGTTTCATGAGTTTTGTTCCAAGTTTGATTTTTTTTAAGTTTTAGAACATAAAATTTAAAAACTGTAAGAAAACTGCTGTAAGATTTCTCGTTTCCTCCAAGTGGTAGCATAAAGCTATCATAGCTCATAGCATCCGATAGATAGCGATGTAGTCATATTTACTAAACGTATTAATTATTAAATATGTGTATTGTGAAAAATTATTTATAGACGGTATTTTCTATGAATCAGTACTACCTGTCGATTTCCTTTTAGCTCATGGGAATAATGCTGGAATAATTGTATAATATGATGTAATCATTTTCTGCATTTAGCTTCATCTTTGACTTATAATTATATTGGTTTATATAACAATATTAATGTTATTTCATGAAACAGATTGCATCAAATCGAATGATATTGTAGAAGATATTATGATGCTTGGGATAAACCGGTGTAACAAAAGCAGTTTTCGGAGGCTTATGAAATATCCATTACAGCTATACATTATTATTTTTTTCAATATATTTTTTTTCAAGTAAATTCAACGGCAATAAAGTCTCAGAAGATTTTTTGATTGTTGATTTATATCATGTTCGATTAAATCATAAGGCGTTATGTTACTATGAAAGGCATACTTGGGCTTACATTGATCAGTTGTCGGTCTGTGTTTTTGCAGCGCCTGAAGTGTTGAGCCGCGAACCCTACGGTCACGCGTCGGACTGGTGGTCGCTCGGCGTGCTTCTGTGCTACATGCTAACTGGAGAGGTAGGTGGCATACATAATTTAATTCAGCATACATGGCATTTGAAGTAAGCGGTCACCATGACCTGTGCACATCGCGGTAATTCAAGATGGGACATCGCCGCGTATTCGACTAAGTTCCGTTTATTATTTAACTCTCTAACATTGAAGTCGAGATATGATCAGACAGTTTTATGGTTAATTGTAAAAGGAAGAAGATAAGTTATAATAGATAGATAATAATAAAAATCCTACCGCCATGCGCGAGTAGCATTGAGCTTTGGTGGTACAGAGCCCGGTGACGTAAAAAAGAAGGAGCTTTGCCTCGTTCGTTTGTCAGCAGGCAAGCTTAACTTGGAATCAATAATGGATGTAGCTCTGTCTTTATGAGCGTTTGCACTAAATTACCGATCGAATGGCCTTTCACCGAATAGGTCATTTGTATGGTTTGATATAAACACATTTTAGTTTTATTTTTTTCTTTACGATATTATGCTATTCAATGCAATGCAACGTAATCTCATTTGTGAAACCCGCGTGGTATTTCACCACAAATGACTAGTTCTACATTAAATGAGACAAAGGAAGCTGGGAAGAACGCTAGAGACGGTAACAAGAGAGCTTTATCATCTCTAGACGAGGTAGTAGATATTGCTTCACAATGAACTAGCTATGGGCCTCCAGTGCTTATCTTAAAAACTTAAGTTATGAACTAAAAATGATTAGCGTCTTCGTTTATAAATAAATCATTGAGCAGATTTGGTCTCAAGGCGTGTGTATATAAATATGTGTACGTTCTGTATACATATTTTCGACAAATACGCGCCGAAACATTGACTTGGTTTCATGTGAAATGTTTAAAAATGTACCAGCAACACATCAGGCCGATATTATATGTTGTTTTGCAATAAACGTAAAGGCGAGCTTGCCGATGTTCGGAATAAATGTTTTTACCTTTTATAAGATCAGTGATAAATACGCAATTACGCGGTGAAATCGTTTCGTAAATTTCCGTCGAGTACGCTTAGAGGTCAATAATTTAATTTATTATTAATTAAGAAGCAACGAACGCGGACTTGATTTAAAGTGGCCACCGCCGCCGAAATGATCAAACTTACTTTTTCCACGACTCGCAATTTCAATTTATAAATTTAAACAAAAATAAAGAATAACTAGCTAATGCAAATTACGCCGAACACGTCTGACTCCTTTGACCGACAGCAGAAAATTGAATCTCCTCATTAATTCGAGATTTACTACGCGGCTTGCTGCCATTAGTGTGCGGCCCCTGTATGGGGACTACGGGACTCGAGGGATTCCTCCATGCCCGGGCAGTAACTCGGGTACGAAGGCCCCTTGGTGATGAAACCCGCTGTTTAGTGGTGGTTTATGTGAGTCTCCTCGTCTCGTGCGGTATATAGTCTCTAGTGTAGGAGGGTTTCAAATGTATTATTGTCTTGTATGACTTTGTGTAATAGCGGGTCCATATTAAAAATACGCTGCCTTAAACATAAAATTCGATATTTTATAAATATCTATAACTTCACTTGAATTCAGGTGCGTAGTGGTGTCTGCTTGTATTTTAAATGTTTAAAATAGGAGGAGGAAACTATTGATTAACAGAAAAATTAGCTTAAAACTGCGGTGGAGAATAGTTAAATGTTATTACACTTCCAATTCTTATGTATGGTTCCAAAAGTTGGACACTGAAAAAGAAGTCAATTGATAAACTAAGGGCTTTTGAAATGTGGATCTACAGAAGAATGCTTAAAATTAAATGGAAAAGTAGAATATCGAATGTCAAAGTTTTACAAATAATGAATAAAGTTTTGGAAATTGTGAAAATCGTTAAGAAAAGAAAAACAGCCTATTTTGGACATATATTCAGGAACAATAAATATAACTTATTAAAATTAATAATTGAAGGCAAAATTAAAGGAAGTAGAGGTCCAGGTAGAAGAGGAATCTCATGGATTGGAAATATAAGGGACGGGCTGCGGGTTAAAAGCACAGATAAGCTACTTCATATGACTGTTGATAAAAAGAGGCATCGACAAATGGTCGCCGACCTCCTTGACGGAGATGGCACGTGAAGTAGAAGATAACAGGAGTATTCTGTGCAGTAAATTTTCTATTGCACTTCAGCTTATTTTGTATTTTCTTTTTATTTACTAAATTAAACTCAGGTAATTACAAAAGGTGAAATTAATGCGTAGATTCATTCTCTACCACCCAATTTCATTATTGCATCCTTTTTTCTTTGCAACATGTTTTCCGTCAATCTTTTAACACCGTGTTAACCACTGGTACCTAGCTTCTGTCCATTGGGAGCCATTATATTTTTCAAAATAAATACTCTATTTGTCATGTAAATTTATTTATAAACATTTATTTATATACTTATGTGAACTTCTAACTGGTTCCCTGTTCTTTGCTTCATGTTTGTATACATGCAAAAAATGTCTGATTTGTTCTTCATGACATTAACATTATTTTGTAGTTTCAAAAACATGCTATTAGTATTTCAAATGGTATAAATTATAATAAAACAACTATATTATTATAAAAAACATATTTATTACTTATAGTACCGGAAATTCGATAATTTACTTCGAAAATTAATAATTACAAAGTACGGTTTTTCTTTTCCACTATTTAAATAAGTCTCTACAACTAGTGAATAGTCGGGATATCGAGATTGAGGGTGGCTAAACGCTCGCCATTCACTCACTTGGGAAAGCATCACAAACACCAGCTACTGCGGAGCGCATAACCGCCCCGGGCGGGGGGCGCGTGTCGAGGGCCTGTCGACACACGCCTGCCGCCAAACACTACCTCCAGACTAATCTAAGATTTGGAATTTTTTTCCTTGTCGCTTTTCTCTGCACTTTCTTCTGATGAATCTCCACTTTCGTCTTTCTTTTCGGTACTCTCGCCGCTCTCTTCTGAGCTTTCCTTACCTGCTGGTGCGTCATTGATCGGCTTCTCCTCAGTCTTAATTTCAGGTTTGTCTTCGCTAGATTTCACTTCTTCGACGGGTTGAGAGGGCGCCACTGGCACTCCTTTTACTTCTTTTACGTCTTTAATCTCCTTTGATTCAGTTGATTCATTTGATTTTGCTTCCTTAGCGGAATTTTCCTTCTTCTCTGTTTCCGTTGAAACGGCTTGAGGAGCAACTGGTTCAGCTGCTTTAACTTCTTCTTTTGGTGCCTCAGCCGCAGCATTTTGCTTGTCATCGACGGTGTCTCTAACTACCCTAAGTGAATCATCAATAGGAGCAACACCAGCTTCGCCTGACTTAACAGCGGCATCAGAACCAGATACAGGGGCAATAGGGGCTTCAGCTGGTTTCTCATCGGCTTTTTCTTCTGTTGGCTTAGTATCTTCAGGGTTGGCAGATTTTGGTGCTGCTACTTCAGATACAGATTCTTCTGCCTTTTTCTCTTCAGATACTGGATTTGCACTTTTTGCACTAATGACAGGCTTACTCTCTGATACGGGGTTAATAGCAGCAGGGTCTACAACATCGTCGGCTACCGCAGCGGGATTCTTTACAGCGCTTACAACATCAATGACTTCATCAGGTATTGCCGATTTAGCAGCAGGCTCATTTTTAACTTCTTGCACTTTAGCAGGTGTTACTTCTGGTTTTGGATCTACAACTGATTTGGCTGCAGGAATTGGTTCTTCTTTCTTCTCTTCCAGTTTAGCATCTACCTGTTGATTCACTTCTTCCTTTTGTTTGGGTATGAGTGGAACGGCTGACTTTTGTTCGGCAATATCATCTTTTTTCACTTCCGGTGTAACTATGGCTTTAGGTTCAACCTCCTTCACCTCGGAAGCTACTTCAACGGGTGCACTTTTGGCTTCTGGTTCTTTAGGCGTATCGACTTTAGCCTCAGGTAGTGTTTCAGGTTTATTTTCTTCTGTGTTTGCAGATTGAGATGCAACATCCGGTTTAGGGTCGGCTTTGACCTCCGGTGCAGATTCAGGCCCAGGTATGGCTAGCACTTCTGGTTTGTCCTCGGCAACTGGCATCGCCAAGCTCATAGCCGCAAAGGCCAAGCAAATGATTAAGACCTTCATCCTGTAAAGACAACAATTATGCAATTAGTGGTTTGAATAATAATAGCAAAATTATTTTAAATTTAAATGCACGTCTACAAGTCGTGAGGTGGCTAAGGCCAATGTTACGCGCGGAGCCGGCTGGCTTCAACGATTCGCAGCAATTTTCCTATTAAGGCTGAATCATCTAAGGGCTTGATATGCTGGGGGCCGATACGCCTATATTCTAGTCACATCGATTCAAAGTTGTTATGATAAGTAGGATGTAAACTATTTGTGAAAGTGGGCTATGAAACATGGTGGAAAGCTTTTATGTATTTGTTGTTAAAAGATAATTTAATATCCTGTTTGTTTGAAATATTATTATAATTTTGTCCAGATTTCAAACTGTATGTAAGTATGTATGAATGTAGTGCAAAATTTATAGTTGAAAATGTTTATTTTTATCTCTGCAACCCACCTATACGATGATTTTTTGTCTCGATAGTTCTAAGGTCGTGGACCCCGTCGGCGCCTATTTATAAACTATGTCTAGCCGAAGGTTGGGTATTTAGTCGATATCCTAGGTCCTGTTGGAATGCGGTCTGGCGCCGCACCACAAATAGATTACAACCTCCGACGGATAATGTTTTAATAGCTGCTATTTATCTCTCGCGTTAGTGCACGAAAGACGTGTGATTTTATAGTTTTTGCAAATGAGCATATTTTTTATCTTATATAGCTGGATTTATTTTTAAATACAACTTAAAAGTTTTGGGAAATAGTATACGAAACGTAAGTAACAATATGCTGGCTCACGATGGACACTTCCTAGCGTGTACGCAGTTAGGCAGGATGCGAAACGCGCGTTAGTAATATGGATGATCCTGCCAGACGACCATACAACATTATGTGAATTTTAATTGGCTCATTGAATAGAATCGGCAACTAGAGAGCAAATACGGCATTGTATGAATGGTTCATTGTTGAATATGTAGAGATCGTCTGGCTTACGTTTTCCTCGTTTGTAGTCGACACAGTACGCTGATTGACCAGAGATAAATTATTAAATCAGGAACGTCGTATAAGAAATTCCTGTGAACAACTCCATGCTTGATTTAGGTCAAATCGTTAGCGATTTCAAGAATAAAGTACTTTATTCCGTCGAACATGAGTTAAACTATTACCAATACAATAAACTCTTTACGCTTAACGTCCCCTCCGTCATTTATTTTTAATGAGCCTTTACATATGTTGAATAGATTAAGTAAATATTGATACTTTTAATGCGGTTCGCTTTTGACCTCCATATGTAATTTTGCAGCGAAACGAACTTTTTCACGCAACTTTGTATGCAATCAAATTGTATCGGGTCCAGTGACATTTACAGTACAATATTTCTACTGTCTACAGAAGTAGGAATGCATTTATAGACAACCTTAAACAGAATTCTTCTTTTAGTTCTTTTTAAGGTTGAATAATTAATATCCGTTTGGGTAAACGCCATTTTATGTAAAGTAGAACCTTTTTTGTTAGACATTAAATATTATAAAATACGTGGAACACGCTAAAATGATAAAATATTTAAGTAAGTAAAAATACAAAAACTTCTTTATTGAATACGTAATTGCAGGTATATTTTAACTTTTTTTCAACTTTAGTACAAATCAAGGAGATTTCATGTTATATCAAACGTTTTGCAATCTGACGATTATTTGTAAATTTTTGCTTTAACAACTTGCTATCTATCTGTTCTTATATTTGTCGGAGCCTTTATTTAAAAGTTGTATTAGTGCACAATTTATATGTGTGTACATTTTTGTAATATTGCAGACGGAGTTCATGTTCCACAATAAAAGTTAGCTTTTATAACACTTTAAAACATTCGAGTAGGTAGGTACCTAGTTAATAATATATCAAAAGTTTTATCATGTTTTGTTGATTTATTAATTCGTACATTTATTGCTCTTTACCATAGTCTGGGTATATCATGTTAGTCACGGGTACATAATCATTAATTCTGTCCTTCGTAAAACCTTTACGTGCTTGCAATAAAGAAAAAAATTTAACTTTATGACGTAATGATTTATCGCATTAACGCATAAAAGTTCTGCGCTCCAAGTCCTGCTTGGTCATTATTTACCGGCTTTTAATGTAAGCTGTATTATTCGTTTTTACGAGCAGGTATAGTCTCGACACAACAACAAGTTCGATGCGTAATGAGAATTTCATAATTCGATCTCACCGGTTGCCTGTTATTACGCGCCGGGCATGTTCTTATAATATAATCGACGAATTTATTTTTCTTCGTTGCCTCTGTGATAGGGTTGGAGGATTCATTATAAATACGAAATAAAAATATGAACATGGTGTGAGCAAAATAACAAAGACGCGTACCTACGATTCAGGGAACAAATACAATATTTGTTGATATCTGCTGTCATTTTAATGTTCAGTATGTATTTCTTGGATGAGTGAATGCTATGCATATATTCTCAGCGGATATTATTATTAGATGTTATGTATTGTAGCTCATGTCATATGTGTAAACTTCCATACATAAATAACATAAATTGATTCAAGTTTAATCATATGCGTTCAATGAATATGAGCTTTTAACAAACAACAATTTAAAAAAATTGGGTTTAGAAATGTCTTTATATTCATCGAATATTTTTTATTTCATACTTTTGATATAAATACAAAGTTTTGCATTTAAAGTTTCACTATAATAGATAGTCTATATTGTAGAATTTATTTCGCATTGAGAGAGTAAAAACTGCATTAAACTTATCGTATAATAAAAGAAACAAATTGCATTGGAGTCATTAATCTTTAAATAAAGTTAAATTAATTGCGGTCACTAAATCGAACGGTGATCTCTCATTCGTTACAGCAACCCTAAAGGAGCTGAAAATAATAAAAGTAAAAAATAAGACCGTTCATCAAGTTTGCAAAACAGGTTTCATCTACAGGAGATGAGGCACAGCGGCCATTGCCTCTGCACATCATCCGTATCGAATAGCCGATTCGTCCGATTACATTTAATTTATTAATGCTATCTTTCGTCCGACCACGGCGAATAATGTAGCGAATCCTAAGAATATTTTATCATCGGCTCAGTTCGCTTTGCGTGTACGCTGTGTAGGGGACGGATAATAGTCATAATTTATGTGATTGTGGCTGAGTTATTTTCTGGAAGGATATCCTCGGCTGGCTGAGGGCAAGGATTGACGTCTTCCCACACGCCGGGGTAGCAATCTTCCAATTGAAGCCCAGCGCATGCCGGCTTATTGCGCCAATCAAAAAATATGCCGGCAACGACACGGTCCCCTGCACGTGACGTTTGCGAGCAATCATTAAGGATTTCTGTGCTAAGTATTAATGTTTTTTTCTAAAATATCACTGCAAATTGTGCAGAAATTACATAGAAAAATTGATTTGAAACTTCGAAAAAAATGTTACCCAAGATCATTAAGGTGTTAAGTAAGGAAACATTATTTTCAAACAACGAGATATAAAACGGTTTACTTGCTCTCATTAGATCTACTGTAAAAACTATTTATTTGCAGTTAATAAATAAAAAATATAAGCGAAACGTTATACTTTGCCATTGTCAGGTAGAAAAAATAATTGTTTTTTTAAGAACAATGTAGAAAATATTATTTATGATACAACTGTGTTTTCTAAACCGCAGCCAATCAATTGCTATTCAACAGTCAATCTGAGCACCTAAAATATCCGACATCTTGTTATCAATGCTACAGTTATTAGACATTGCTGTATGAGAGCAAGAACTATGCAATAATGAATATAATAGTTTCGAAAACAGTTTTTTTTTGTTCAAGTATATGAAAGTTAATTTCCACAATAGCCGAACCTACACTGAACTGTCAATTGTTGAATAGATTTACAAAAAAGCCCTCTACAAAACCTACAACGTTTAAGTTAGTTCATTCTTTACAATGACGCGAAACTATAACATTCATATATGACGGTTTCTTGTGAACAGCCATTGTTCCCTATGCGGTAGAATTTATGGTATATTATGCATTAAGGACGCGTTTAAATTAGAATTCGCATGAGTTTTACGAACCAACAGTACTGGCTGACAGTTTGTAGAACACGTGTCTATGTATAGACGTGACGGTCCAACTAAATTAAAGGTGTACATGTCGTTACGTCAATATTGTTGTCACGGCATTATCGGATTCTATGAATACACACATAAATACATATAGATAGTACAATAGTAAGCATATTTTTTACTTGTAGCCAGTAGTTACAAATTTATTTCACAAGTCGTTTTTAAGAATCATTACACACGTTCATGTGTAATGATGCTCAGAACGTGGGAGTCCTCAAACGGAGAGTGAATAGGCTTAGACTTCTTCATCGCTTACCATCAGGTGGGATTGTGCTTGACATGTAAAAAACAGCAAAATATTTGTAGTTATCGACAAAAAAGACTAGTCTCATCTTCTGAGAAAAAAAAACAGTAATTTATTCTAGTCGGCCAATTCTTAATCTCAATTTGGCCGGAAAGTACATATATAAACTAATGATGACCGTATTATAACGAAATTATATTAAAAGATTCTACGACGATAAAGTTACATAATGTTGTTGCCGTACCAATTCTTGCACCTTCAATAACTTGCTTAAAAGAAACCGTATATCTTTAATGTAAATGACTGTATTAAATATGAGGTATAATGATGCACATATTATTGTTCGAAAATAATTGCTGCAAAACCACTTTCAAGTTATAAATTTGTACATGAATATTTTCATATATTTACAGGAGCGTTAAATTGACACTTTAGATTGATATCTATGACTTGATATGATAATTCTATGATTAGAATCCTGTCCTGAAAACAGGCATAGTATTCAGATTTTTAAGCTAACCCGTATTCTCAAGATTATATATTACAGCCTATAAAAAAATGTGCAAAGACAATTGTGTTTTTATTTGCCATATCAAAGACAATTATAGTGTTGGCAGGTACTTACGAACTGCGATTATCATTACATCACCATCTCATAGATCTACGTGTATAAAGGTTTCATTAAACCGTTACAAGGGCGTTTTAGAGTAATGCACCTGTGATTATTATAGCTATTACTTAAGAAACCTGACTCAACATTTTTTAACAAATGTCGACGTTTCAGCCGCACTTCCAAGATCGTTTCCAAAAATTTTTTCATGTTAGTATTTTAAATTTAGTGTATGACTTAAGGTTATATTACACCAGATTTCGCATTTTACAGGGCAGCAGAGTGGGAAACACTGTATTCAGTGTTGTAACTCTGAATATGCTAGCATGACATGCGTGTCGCCTACTGTAGTAAGGGACAAGCATGTTTTAATATTTTTTATAAGTATATTGCACTGTATTGTTTCGCCTAATCAATTTGCCGTGCCAGATTAAATGGCGCGGTCAAAATTAATGGTTAAAAACAATAATTAATTAATTTGTAACTACAATTGTTTATTTATAGAAAACTTTATAATTCGTCTGGAAATTAATTTATTAACTTTATCCAGTAAACCTTCACGCGCGCGCTCTTATATGATCACTCAACATATGGTGTCGATGGTAGAATGGTCTTCAGCGCTTGTCACACAATAAACGATTAGATGTCGCGGATTGTCATCCACGGAGTGGACTAATTAAATTAAATAAATGGATAAATAAACGTTTTCACACACCGACCCGCACTACTATTCCCTGTGTTACGGGTGGCATGAGCGTACATAAATATGGCATTACAATACCCACGACCCGAGAACAAACATTTATCTGTCACATAAATGTCTGCCCCGGGCCGGAAATCGAACCCAGGGACTCCTCGCTCGGCAAGCAGGGTCACCACCAACTGAACTACGGAAGCGTCAGTGTCGGGGGGCAATGGGCAAGACTTTGCTACAATGCACTTGAGTGATTGCTCACGTTAAGTCAGATGTCGACACGTCGTGACATTTACATCTTACCAAACGGAATTTCAACACATTACCGGCTCGGTGCAAGGAACGCGTAACTGAAAAAAGGAGTCTACTCTACCACGCTTCTTCAGTGCTAATTAATAAACAAATTAGTAGCAAACCCTAGATTAAAGGAGAGGTTAGTTTTCGACCTAAGAATCTTATGTTCAATTGCCGATCGAAATCCTTCGACATTTAACTTAGGTTTATGTATATTCATTTAACGTCAACTATCCAACTATCGTCGCATCGGGCTGTCTGAGCCGTCGGTATATGATGTTATTGTATTCAATAAACGATATTATTTGTGTGCCTCAAATTATGTTTTATACTATGTATGTATGTATACATATATATATATATGAGTGTGTGTGTGTGTACGGTAGGCACTGAGTTTGTCATTTTTTTCACTTTTTGGGCCTACTGTAAGACATTTTTGATTTTTATTTTGTGTTAAAAAATAAGTAAATAAGAACACATACTTCTTAAGAGGCACCTGTAGCGGTGTCGCTACGTAACACATACAGCACAATGACCCAGATTGCTCGATTCGATGATTAATTTGCCTGTTAATGTTACTATTTAACCTTTAGCTGAAAGTTATGTCATTATGAATACGAGTAGGTACATGTATTATATCATCGGGGATTGCACACGATTAGTGCGTTGATTGATCGCGATTCTATTGCGCCTTCTTGTGTGTGGTATGGAAAATTTATGTGTACGGAAAGTTACATATACTTTCTTGTTTGTACAGCTTACTCGTATGTTGTTATTAGTAACTTATGGAGCCATTGGTAAGTCATGTTCCTATTAGTTACTCATGGACCCAATGATAAGTTATATATTAGTAAGTTATGGATCGATTGGCAAGTCTTGTTTCTAATGGACATATTGATAAATCATCTACTTATTATTGATTCACAGCTCATAGTATATGAATGGAAGTGAAGTGGTTGGATCGTGTCTCTTGTTCGAGAGTGTGGATTTGAATCCTGAACTTGAGCTGAATTGATAAAGGAAAACACCTTAAAATCTTGAGCCATATTGGGGCGGCCTAGAATACTCCCCCAATCCCATGCTGTGTGTCGTAAGAGGCGACAGAAGCCAGCCTGCTTGGTAGTAGGTTCTCGCGTAAAGATTATATGTCATTAATATTATTACTGGTATTGTTATCTTTCCGTGCAGGCTGTTTAGCTAGCTACCACCCTTCGGCTTGAGTTAGCCACCGAACGACTCGCCGTGTTCTAGCTGGGGGCTTGACAGCCAGTTTCTTTTCTATTTCTTGGCCGACAACGCACCAGTGATACCTTTGGTCTTACTGATTGATATCCATGGGCGACGGTGACCACTTACCATCAGGTAGCTCGTCTGCTCGTTTGCCTATTTATATTAAAAGAAACCTGCGTATCAGAAAGTCATTCACAATAATTTTAAAGGTGTATTAAGTGTTCTTATTCACACTTGATCAGCGTGGACTTTGACCTGAACGCGTCGTTCTAAGCGAAGTCTAAATCCGCAGCGCGACATTTATGGGATGTGATCATGAACTTTTATAAAATTAAAAATGCGAGCTTCAATGTTTACGTTTTATTCGTTCGAATAAAACGATACAAGCGTACCTATACCGTACTGTACCTATACTGTATGTAAATACAAATATGTTACTAAAAATTTAGACGAACTGAACTAGTTTTGAAAAAATGCGGTAAAACTTACAGGTCAACAAATTAAGTATTATTCCAAGTAAGCTTTTTATTCGACATGAACCCCAAAGAGAGAAGAGGAAGAGTTAACTGCAGGGGTGCTATAGATAAAATGCTTTTATATTTGGATCATTAAATTGGATTTTCAGATATCTGGACAAATCTTAAATACATTAAATTCATATAACCGAAATGCATTATAACTTCACTGTTGATGGTAAAAGGATGGTAGCAATCTATTTAGGAATACTCTCGGGATTAAACGTGGTAGTATACAACTGAGGTCCTCCCACAAAATTTGCTTCCACATAATAAATTCTCGCTGGTGTTATATGGCACAGTACTCCATCCAAGCTTCAATTCGGCAAACAATTTTTGTTATATTATCACAAATAGCACTCGCATTCCAAACAAAATTTTAATTAATTTATCATACTAATTTTTTTAAAGCATACTATTTTGTTTAGTAAAAACGGCAAGAAAATCCCTATACAAACAACGGACAAACAGAAAAGATGTTTATGTGTAAAAATAGATAACAACGTCACAGGTATGTATTACAGTTGTATCATGGTAATACAAAGACTCCGCCAAATCGTATTGACAAATTTCAGCAAAAACGTGTTACTCTCACAAGAAAGCATCTATTGTAAGAGTACGTATATATTTACGTCTCCATTATGTGTTTATAATTAGCAATGGTTGTTTTTGTGGTTTCCTTAAAACAAATTCTATTCTGGTTACATTTTAGTAACATTCCATGGTCGTAAAAAGTAATTGGATTAGCTGTTTGTGGTTTTAACTTTAGTACCGCGTTGTTGAAATATAATTATTCACTACCTTGTAGACACAATACATACAGTCTCTCTGTGTCTACCTGCACATGATTATCACAAAAACTAGACGGATTTACATGCAGTCACTAGGATTCTTCTGAGAATAAAAATTCAACATAATTAGTATATAATTTTACAAAACCCTGTTTCTTTTAATTTTATCAATTTTCGAATATAGAATTTTTATGAATAAGCGTAAAACTTTTCTTTAGTTAACGCCAACTTTCCGTGCTCGTGGTGCACCCTGCTGAACAAGGGTCGAGAATACTGTTGGAGACGGGTGGGTTTTTACCATCCAGGGGAATCCCAACTGTTGCATTGTTGGAGAGCCAGTTATTAAATATGCGTTCCTTTGCAGGCAATGTATCGGAAGGTCTTTGGTATTGCTGACGTGTATGGACATCGGTGACTCCTCAAGAAAACCGCCTTCTCATTTGTCAGATATTAAAAAATAATATCGACTTCAAATAAAGTAATGACGATCATGAAAATATTAACGCTCGAAATTCTGAATAACTTTTGTAAATGAAAGTACTTTTCACGTTACATTTGAATAAGATGTTGTCTCGTGATTTTCCAGGTCATTTCGTAACCATAATGGAAGTTTCGTTTATTTTTATGCAGAGTTGTTATTTGTCTGGTATCTGGCACAATAACCATAGCAATCAATAAGGTGCGCAGGTCAACAATTGTCCTTGTGTTTGTGTGACTTTCTATTTCCAACCGGCTGGTTAAAGCCTAGTATCGAACGTTTCATAGGAATCATACAGAATCATTCACTTAATGTATAAATACATTGTAATTGTGATGATGTCCATACGCGTTTTAATTAATTTATTGAGACACTTGTGAACTTCATTATTTTACTTCTACTATTGTTTCAAAAAAAAACGTAACATTGTTTCGTGCTGTAAAGCCCTTAGGTCACTAAACGTCTTTTGTATGAGTAATAAAACCTTTTAAAAATTATGTCTTATGTTACTTGGTCAAAAAGCTGTTGAGAAAGATTTCAATATTGAAATATTAACTTATCTTAACGTATACATATACATATATAATATAATACATATAATAAGTGGTCCGTCTTATAGTGATCGGGTCATTTCTGTAGTAATGTTCAAACAATATGTTCATTTTGTTCATACAATGATCCTTAGCTGTACTAAGATTTTATAAGTACCAGTACTTAAGTAAAGTAATATACTCGTGCTATTGGTGGGATGTAGATAATATTAATTAAATACAACCGATATTCAAATATTATATATACCATAATGTAATTAGGCTAAGCGGTAACATGCAGGTATATTGAATATATTTTTCATTTTTAACAACAACTAACATGAACTGAGACAAGTTTACTAAATATATTTAAAACACTTATAAATTACTTGAACATACTTAATGTGTAGTCATATCTCATCATGCATAATTTTACAGCATACAAAAATAATCATTATAATCGTACATTGATTGCGTGAAATTCTCTTGACACAAGTCAGTCATGCGTATAAAACATTAAATATTCACACAAATTACTATTCAATGCGCACACGTTTTTATAAGCACAGAGTATATAAAACCTCTAATGTTTAAATATCCTTTACAATTGAAAGCTAATTACATTCTTAAACTTCTGAACGTAGAGTTTGTTGATATAGTCTGTATTCTGTTCCTCAACTTATTAGACCTTGCATTATTCGAGTGTAAATATGAATGTATTCAAGCGGTTACATTAAATCGAGCAGCACGATTTGAATTCAATGAAACTACGTACCTCGTGCCTGAGTGTCATGTTGTTTTCCAACCTCGGGCGTGATCTGACCCAAACTACTTTTATTATCACGGTCTCGGTTCTAGTTTTCGACAAAAACGTTTGTGAAACGGTCCAATTAATTGTTTGCCGTCACTTTCTAACGACTAAATGGTAGAATTGACAGTTTTTATTTTACTTTGAACTATGTTCGTAAATAATACACCCTGCTGGCTTCGTCAATATTGACAAAAATCCTATATTTAAATGTTTTGCTCTTGTAAGTGACGAAATATTTGTGAGGTAATTATAATTGATAACATTGTACCTAATTACTAATTAAGGAACATTTAGTTAATTATTAATCATCTATGATGAAGTAAAATTTATACTGGATTTTTTACAAGTAGATGACGGATACATGTATTCAAAAAATTTACTCCTAAAATAAGAGATTTATCATTGATCAATACTTATAGTACCTTTTTATTTGTTGTGTTGTTGTTTATTAAAAAAACTATGATACTGATTATTTGTTAAATTATTATTATTATTATTTTTTATTAATATTGTTGTGTTAATTGAACGTATTTTACGCCATGCACACAACACGCAAACTCAAGCAACATAAAATCGTATTGTCTTTTAAAGAAACATTAAATGGAAGCGTCAAAAATAAATTAACCAGCTCTGTAACTAATTCACAATAAGTTAATCTTATTCAATGTACAATTTCAAAACATCTGCGTCATCATTACTTATTATACATTGATTTGATTGACATCTTTACAGTGCATCAACCCATAGACAAGGTACCAAATATCTTGGTTTGATGATTCGTTGGGCAGCATAAATTATGTTACGATTCAATGTTCGGCAGTATAAGTAAGTAGATTATGGAATTGTTGGTACAGATTATGAGGTGCGCTCGTGTTGAAACCCTCCGTTCTATGATTGCACAATCATCGACCCACGGTTCATTGTCGACGCATTGGGACAACACATCTATCGTATTATCTCGATAAAATGAATCATTGTCAGCAATGACGGAACGTTGTATGGAATGGTTGTATGGTTGTATGCTTTTTCCGAAAGCACGTTACATGCTCTCGTTTCTAACAGCGTACTCTCTTCTTCTTTTGCGGATTATGGAATTTCGAAACTTATGAATAAGAATTGGCAATGATTGTAGTGATTATAGCCCGAGGTTCTTTGTTCATCGTCTTTATCATAATAATCATCTACGTTACCATCACGCTTACCGTGTGTTGCCACATAAGCTCATTCAGCTATGGACATTGATAATATGCTTTCATTTAAAAAGTTAAAAGTGTTGTTTGTGGGGAAATCCTTCAGTTTTCACTTATGTTCCAGTATCATTTTTGAAATAATATTTGTTGCTTTGATCTTTTATTTATTAAGTGTACTAGAAACTGCATCTTGCTTTACTTCAGGAATAAGTGCTCTTGAATTCAGAAATAATAACTCCCTTTATTTTTTTCATTTTTATCCAATACACCTAAAGATATTTAAGAGAAAGCTCGTGAATAACCATTTGTTGAGAACTATAAAAAATCGTTCAAAGCTTTTTTAGATAGTCATGTTCAGATAGAGAGACAGATAGTGATTCAAAAAAACATGCTATAACTTTTTGTGTTTCCGTATATTAAATAAATATACGGAAAAATATATACGTATATCAAATAAATATATTAAAAAAAAAATCGTAAATGTGTTTGAGTAGTTTTGTTGCAAAACTAAAATGACTGAATTAATAGGTCTGTTAAGAATAACCCGTACATGTTAAGTAATCTTGCTTTATGCATGTCATAACAGATTACAGATATGTAAAAGATGCTTAGGTCAATGCCACCGGACGAAGTTATAATAGGGCTGCCAAAATGATCGCAGTGAATATAAAATAGATTCAACCGGCTCTATAGGATTTCATAACAAAAAGGCAGAACATCATATCAAGAATTTCTTTAAAGATCAAGGGTGAAGTTAAACTAACAAAATATTAAGAAGTAAAAGTATATTATTTAACAATTTTTATAACTTTTTATCTTCCTTCATTATTGTAACATTTCTTGATTGATATTTATAATCAATATGTTTTTAAATCCCCATAGAACTTTTCTTATTTCTTTTAAAATATATTATTCCGCCTATAGGTCTCATAAGAACTTATCATGCCATCCTAAGCTGAAGTAATTTTACCAGCAGCAGTCACCTATTCACTTCTTGACCGCGCATGAATGAGTTTGTGAAATACATAGACGTAAGTAGGAAATATCAACAAGTATCCATATTTATTGCTAGGTTGTGCTTACGTAAGAATTTAGCTGACATTTTACTAGCACACAATTTGATTTGACAGACAGGAAGTAGTAATTCAAAGCGTATTTTTTCTGACTACTTTTGATCAACAATTACGACGCACGCATACTGTGACCCTTGACTATGTTATCCATAATACGTGCTGCGAGTGAGATGAGTCATGCAAAATCATTTTTAGCGTCTACGCTTTGTTTTCCCAAGTTCGCACTGACCTTGTCGACTAATATTTCCATTCACTGGACATCTTTGGCAGACTATTGTTATATGTATTTACAGTAACAGAATATCCGTAGTGCGTGAAATTTTTTACCAACCGATGTCTTAAAATAAATGATGTATTCAATTACCTTGAATGGTGTTCATAATACAAAACCTCATGTCAAACTTATTAAATGTAAGACAAAGTTTTAAAAGTGAAGATTTGGTTGCATGCTATTAACATACCTATGCAACTAGGAAACGCTTGCGAATTCGTACGTGCTATTTTTTATTAGGCATTATTTTGGAAAAGTTTGTTACGTATGGATTTTCATTTGTAATAAAGGTTAATACAAAAAAATTCCATAGGTATCTTACAATGCAGCCAATAGACTTTTTTGGTATGTATTATGTACGCGAAAAATAGAGCGTAAGGTAGAAGTGACTTTATAATTGGACCTTTTTAAACTCAATTTACTTTATTTATCAGCTATTTTATTAACACCTAATATTGTTAGTATTAATTAATATTTATATATACATATACAGCTATTGTGGAGTTAGGGTGCCCAAACGTACCTACTACACTACACTGCGCTAAAGACAAAAAATAAAAACAGTTTGCGAAAACAACTATTATTATATCAAAATCTGTTTTTAGTACATGTCAATAATATTTTTAAATATATCTTACATAAAACACGATCCACGCAAAACAACAAATAGAGGTATGAATAATATTTAAACGTGTATAAATATTCCATAGTGGAAATGTACCTATTGCATATTTATTACATTGGTTGCAACTGGTCCGCCTTGATTATATTTCTAGGAGGCTCATCAACCCCATATCCTATAACTATTTTTTAACACTGGGTTAGAAGGG
This sequence comes from Megathymus violae, assembly GCA_003671415.1. Taxonomy (NCBI): domain Eukaryota; kingdom Metazoa; phylum Arthropoda; class Insecta; order Lepidoptera; family Hesperiidae; genus Megathymus; species Megathymus violae. Next base: position 2,330,966 of record PDGT01000041.1, read on the forward strand.
TTCCTAGAAGAAAGTAAATTAAATTTATAAAAATATGCATTTCGTGTTTTAGGGCTAAATTTGATGGTCATTCCTGAATAAATATTTCTATTAAAATATTTTGGAAAGTATGTGGTTTGCTAATCGTCCGACCGTCCGCCGACAAGACATTGGTGTCCACTGAAGGCACCATCAGATACCATCATGTATCCCGTTCTCATTGCACCATACAAGGCTTACGTCAATACAATAAATAACTTTAATTGCAACCATCGATCCAAGATATTTTTTTTGTGTCAACGTTTTTGCCAATGCGTTTTTATAGTCTGTAATAAGTTTCCTTTTTTTAAGCGCCACCTTGCATTTTTGTTTATCGCGATCTTAATTAGATGGCTCAGGTCTGAGTCACGAACAGATTGGGTTTTGTCGGTACACGCGTACCACACGTTGTACTGCTGTATAGAAAAATTTCACAGAGCTTCAAGTGAGTACACAGTAGCGAGTCATCGTGTAAACCGCAAGGGGATTAAAAATTTTAAGCTGTTTATTTAACTGGTATGTTCTCTTTAAAGGCAGATGCGTCTATTTTAGGTGATAACTTTAAGAATTAATAATGTACATTGAAAACTGTTAAAAATATCTAATTTGACAGCGCATATGTCATAATTATGTATCTATGTATATCGATCAACCTATTGATCATTACTCAAAAAAGATCCCTATCTGAAGCAAGAGTGTAAAAAATCTGTATTGAACCGGCTCTTCCAAAACTACAAACATAATTTAATTCATACATACATATACATAATGTAATACAAGCATCATAAGTGATGATCAAGATAAGAATTATATTAGCAGTGAACGAACTGCAGAGTCCAAATTCAGTTATGTATTGTTGCAACAAAACTACATTTCTATTGTGACATCTATGTATACATTTATTCGTCAACATTAAGTTGTGCAATGAAAATCGTGTTTACTAATACCATAATTCTAATATTATTAATCTAGTTTTAATATCGACTGTTTCGTATATGCATAAGTTTTTCTAGAAACACCACAAGTTTTATTATTCGCCAATCAATAATTATTTTTCACTACATTACAAAAATAACCGTGCTATTATTAACTACGGCAGTTAAACATTTGACGCACACCAGTATGTTGATTAAGAAGAGGCGTTTATATGATATTATTTAATAAGGACCCGTGTATGGCTTCGTACCGCTGAGCATTAGTTTTCTGTGACAGATGGCTTGATTGGCGCGCCGTTTTTATCGTGCTTTGGTTTCGCTTCAGTCGGACAGGGCTACACGCGGCTAGTGTAACCAATTACTATTACGACTGCAATAACACTGGATGTTTCATTAGAGCCACGTTTTTATCACCAAGACATCATAAACGTTGAAAGTAATTACAATCGATTTATTATTTAACATTTTAATAATCTATCGGTCCCCTTATAATGGTTACAAGATTTTATTGCAGCAGCTGTAGCATTTCTGCGTTTCAATAAACAAAGATATATTTTTATGTGAGAGTCTATTGCTCAAGAATAAACGTGAGGAAAAGGTAATTTAATAAAAAAGGGATCGTTAACCAAATGTAAAGGTAGGAAGAGATAAATTGCTATAACTGTTCGTAAGTAAAATAATGCATTAATTCGTAGATCAACCTTAAAGCACGTACTGCTAATTCATTTGTGTGTGTGTAATTAATTTGTGGTTCATATTCGAAATATGGAGTAAACAAGATATGTTTCGTGGTATTGGTCAATATGTTTTGGCTTTATGTCACGTAAAATATTTTAATTTTATTAATTTCGAAATAATTATGTTTCCATGTAAACATCGGTACCTACCATGACTAAGTAGGTAATAGGTACCTATAATTATAATAACAACAGTTAATAGAATTAGATATTATTTAGCATGTATAAAGTACCTTGAGTACGCTACATTAATTTAGGGTATTGACTAAACTTTAAGTGTGAAGATAACACTTACACTCTTATTTCGATTGAAACTCTTTCTATCCCGAATAGCATACCGATATACGATCGCAAATAACCAAGACAACAGAAAATATTTATAATCAGCCCAGGGAGTCTTACACGAGACCCATTCGACGATTCATTGGTAACAACTAGAATTGTTAAAAATACACTAAACATACAGTGACAAAAAAGATTTTGGTAGGAGGAAGATATATCGTTAATTCACTAAATACTGTGAAAATATTGAAAACTGAACAAATAATTTATTCCTTACCTGACCTTTTTAGTTTTTTAGTTTATGTGTACAAGATAAATAAAACGCTTGACGAGTTTTTAAAAATAGATGTTAGAAAATCGCACGAAGTTGGTGCGTGGCACCAACTGCAAGCACGATGGCAAAAGCTAGCGATTATTCTGTGTATCACGTATAATATTGCACATTTTGTATCTTTATATTCTTCACGTCTAGAAATTAAATTAGAATTAACGATGCACAACGGTTTCAATTAATTTTAAGCGCGAACTACATATTAAAAAATATAGGTTACTTACATTTTCAAACAGATTTAATTATAACAACTCGCCAGGGTATCTACACAAATTATTAACGATGGGATGGATTTATAAGATGATTGAAAGATTCAAGGTAAACGAGCTCTAGACATGTAAATTTTATGGTGTAGCAATGCATTTTATAAACATTTTTATTTTATCAACGTTATGTTTTATTTTTATATTTTTGACAATAATTATGAAGAGATTTCGGGTGAACTCTGAGACTACGAATATTTATTTTAAACAATTAACTAGGTTCTATACATAAAATTATTTCGTGTCTTTGCCTAGATCATATCTAATGTCTAAGAATTCCGGTTTCACTATTTAACTAAATATACAACGATCCCGTCAATTATGTCTGTTTACATCTTTATATACATTAATATTTCAATATATTAAGTTTATTTTAATTATCCTTTGTAAAAAAACCTCTAAAATAAATGGATAAAAATCGTTATATTAAATCTCAACAAATATAAAAATAACCTGTTAACATATAACCAGGCAATGAATTAAATATTCACGATACTAGAGGTCAAGAAACCGAGTTAATAAACCGTTTGATAAATGATTCACATCTTTTGAATCTTATAACGATAAAAGTTTTAGAATTACTATCCTGATATGAATCTATAAAGAATTAACACACCGTTATTCAAATAACCGTTAAACATTCTAGAATAAATGTCACCTACTTGTTTATACTTTAAAAAGGTTAATTAACTTCTTGAATGAATGTATAATGTGTTATAACTTATAATTTTTGTGATGTATTTTTGTACGCAGATATAAGATAATGTAAATAATGGTTCCTACTTAACAGCGAACAAAAACGGAAAAAAATACGGATTGTAATAAGGATATCCCGTTTACTTGATCATGTCTGATACTGCCGGAGGCGGAATTGTATACTTACACAATTATTTACTCGCGACCGAACATATCCAATCTCGAGATAAATCTTACTTTACGATCTTGAATTTAATAGCAAATCACGTTCCATGGAATAACTACAATATATCTTATAGAATTGTATATATTTTATGTTAATTGCGTTTGGTCTATAAATTGAATAAGTTTACACATTTATGTAAAAATAGCAGTTATTGTCATGTAGTTATGTTTACGGTAATTATACTCATTTCTTATTTCATATGAATACAAACTATTAAGATTATCAAGTTATGTTAGGTACCTTACAAGAAAATTACAATAATTAAATATTAAAAAGCTCTCTATCCACTTACAGGAAATCCACAACTGGATTTATTATTTTTTAATAATTTAAATAATTCTAAATAGCTTTTAATATTTTACATATATTAAGGATTACTTATATTTGTGAAGTTAAGTTGGTAAAACTTTTTGTAAATATAAATATGATTTCAGCCCATCCAACAATACCAATACTGATATGTACAAATAAATGGTCAAACATAATAATATTTTGGTAAATGTGATAAAGATTTCAATATTATTAGGATACTAATGATTTGTATCCTATTGTAAATTCTAGTACCAGCTGAAGATAGAAAAATAATAGTGAAATATTAGATATTTGCTTCAATTAAAAAAAAACAACTATGGGTTTTTGTAAACATATCTAGGCAAGTTAAAAATATTTTTATGATGTATAAAAATAAAATGAGATAATTTTCAATTTTTTTATGTAATTGAATTTCTTACCTCATTAATTTGATCCCGTCGTTAAGATGGGCTAACGATGCTCTACCACTGTCACAGACTATAGAAGCTTGAGTTTTTTTAAATCACCGAGCGCTGAGACGGTCGGCAAAGGATTGGTGGTGGATTGATAATCACGCAGTTTATATACCAGTGCGTTTGAGGCGCGTTGACACCGCTGCAAGTGGCGTGGACCATCTACGGATGCCTCGATCAACATCAGATGCATCTTCTCACTTGCTCGCTGTTGTTGTTAAATAAACGTATATTGAAAACGCCTTTGTTATTTTATAATTGATCCATATTGTGATTACAATATTATTTGTTACGAATTCTTGTCATTGTTGAATGGAAAAATAAGTAAGTCATTATGCGTATCCTATCTCATGAAGTAAGCAAGGAATTTGAGCTAAGTGTATTCTTTGGTCTGTTTCAGTTACATTGTTAACACGTTTTGTTTGTATCGTGTTATTAAGAAATATTTGAGTGATAAGTAGGATGAGAAATTTTAGAAGTTGAGACCGTTTTTTATTACGTTTTTATGTTTAAAGGAAAAAGTAGATCCGTATATATAATTTGTCTGGCATTAGAACAGGTTAGTAGCTTAAGTTATTTTTAGTCGATATTATAAGAGAAAAGAAAGGAATTCATTATAGCCTTCATTCCGAGCCTGTCCTCGTTATGTGGACTTAAAACATATGCAAACCAAAAATGCCGTAATTTTAAGTTTTATAAAATCTAATGTTTTTGTACGTACGAACGTATCATGAACGAACATATGGATATGTCACCATTGTAAATTTAGTTGACATTTTATTATTTAACCGGAGTTTATAAATTCATATTATATATTTAAGTAAATAAATTTTTAAACTAAGCGTCGTAAATTGCATTTCACTACGAGTACCAGGTACTTAAAATATTAATGTTTATTCATATTCTGACTATATACGTATCTATAGGAGAATATTTTTTTATATATGTATTGTGTTGTAAGAAATCTTAAATTTTCTTTTATTCAAAGTTTAATTAATTAATTTTTTTATCAACGAAATAACCAATAATAATTTATTTACCTATTTATAATGACGCTTGCTTATTCTACATATTTTCTATATACGCAATACTAATGCGCATTAGATTTATAATATATTCACCGTAACATATGTCGAAGTGAAGAACTTCAAATGGTACCTTGAATAAATGAATCTTTACCGGATGAAATTTAACTCATTCTTGAGATAAATCGCTAGTTATTATATGTATTTATGAAAGTCGGTAATCTTTATTACATACGATTACGAAATATGAAATGTAAATTTAAGTAATGGTCTTTTTACCTTTTAAGGGTCAAAGCAAATAATATTGCTGAAGGATACTAATTATATTTTTGCTTCTATGCAGTAAATTCTGCCATTTAAATTATTCAGAATCACGTATCACAAGCCTTCAGTTTCATGTGAAAATATCATGTAAATTGATTTTGATTAGTGTTACAAATTGACTATAATTGGCTGAGTTTCTTAAGTTTCAAACGAAATGCGAGAATTGAAGTATTTACCGATAAGTTCGTCGGTATTCGGTGCGTTACTTACGTGAAAGTTACTTAAACTATTTAGAAATCTCAATAGCTTATCAGTAAATGGTAATGGCAGTACAAGTTTTATCATAGAGTCCATAAAACATCACCCACGATGTTTGAAAAGGTCAAGAGATATTCGAATAAATATTCTTAAGGTTTTTTTTATTTGTTATCTGTGGTGCTTTCGTATTAATCCTTCCTGTGTTTAGAAATTTTAGCCTATGCCGTGATCGGAACGGAAAGGAGGCAGTAGTATCGATGTTAAAAGAACACGCTGAGCATATTCAAACACAGACATTAGGGTCAAAATTGTAGGGCAATCATAGTTATAAAATAAAAATAATCAAATCGTCATGTTTGTGCGTACTTTGGTAGTTACAATATAAATTAAATATATGATACATATGTATTGACAACATCTTAAACAATCACTTTACTTAGTTTTATCAACATAATTGAGTTTCAAAATTTAATTATTTGATTTATGTATCAAAAAATTATCATTTAAATAGTTCTACGTATGAAATGTTCTTACTACGTAATAGAGCATTTTTAGCTAATTAATTTATTGTATATCAATCTTGGTTTTTATTCTTTAGTGTCCGATCGAAGGCAACTCATAAATTTCTCCCTGAGCTGTTTTTATTCGAGTTATTTTTTTAAAGAAAGAAATAATATTGAAACAGAGCATGGAACACTAGAATAGACGAAGAAATTTGTTGTGATTAAACAGGAACTTGTTACAATAAGATCTGCATTGATAGTAATTACCTAGGTTTAAATACTTACAAAAAATTCAGATCGCCAGCTATTATTCAGGTGTGATTTTAATCAAGCTTCGACTAATATTTGATAAAAAATGTATTAATCGAGTAATGATCGTTGAGTCACGTCGAAGGTGTCCGAACGGTATCAGTTAACTATACATATTTCTTAGGTAATTTTTTTCGCTGGGATGTAGATATACGGCTTCTATTACACTGGTATTCTTATATTACGCTGGTAAAATACAATAATGTTCATTTAAAACTATGTTACATCACTGCATAAGCAAAGTATAAAGTTTCCGTATAAATGCGATAATGTCAGAAACTACTACACGGATTTTGATGCATTTTCTAACATATATATATATATATACAGCAATTCAAGGGGAAAGTACAGATGCATGTGGTGAATATCAAAAATTCACAAAAATTCAAAAAAATAAAAACGAGTAACGAGTTGTTTCCGATTCGACTACAATTTGTGGACGTTATGATCAAGTTTTCCAAAGTGAATTGATGGTTAGTAACACGGAAGTAATACCGGTTATTAGTACCTACATATTTGATTTTACGTTAATTTGTATCACAAATGGATGATTAAGATAAAAATTGATCACTTGGAGAAAGGTTCCGTTCCATAAAAATATAGAAGAATGTTTTCCGTCCCATATAAAAATAAGCGGCGGTGGCCCTGTCAACGATCTGCCGCATGAGAGACTCATATTTAAATCCTGAACACACCTCTTATTTTTCAAACTATTAATTACTACTTATTTCGGTGAAGGGAAACATCGTGATGAAAACTACCTGCATACAGTTGATGAAAACTGCTGAGATTTCTACATATTGTTCTTAAGTATGTGGAGTCTGCAAATCTGCGCTTGGCCAGTGTAGCGGACTACGGCCTGAAGACCCTAGCCCAGCTGTAGGACAATAATGGTATGCAATGACTTCGTACTTTGGTATTTGTTTATCTGTAAAGAGATAGGTCGTATATTGTTTTTTTGGCTCTAGTCTAAGCGAGTTTGATTCGTACCGGATTTTTTATTGACCCTGTCAGATCTATAAAGGATGTGATTCTATCTGTCTAAAATATATTTTTGTCTATGCTGTGTTCTAACGTTAGTCGTGAGACAACAAAAGCTTGCATTACAAAATGGATGTGGCTTTGATAACACGTTTTACAATCAATTATTTGCATTATACATATAATATTACATAATAAAAATAAATATGTTCTCACATAAAAAATATAATTACGGCCCCGATCAAATTGTAGGTATTTTAAAGGCTGCTTGTTTGGGTTATCCGGTCGATTATAATCTTTTAATTTTCCCACTTAACAAGTTTTTGTCTAAACACTTTTTGATCTGTAGCAAAAAAAATCACCAGCCCCAATCATGTAATTACAGATTCGCATGGATATTTCTTTTAATTTCTGTTGAATTGTCCCATAAATGGTTTTTTGGTATTAATAGACTGCAAACGAGTTTAACACACACCCGCCTATACACATAACACACAAGTTGCACTGTATATATAAAATATGTATAATTTATATGCCTTTCACTGCTTTAAATATATACTTAGTGAAATTGTATTGGTTTCATTTGTCTGGGGTGAAGGTGCGGCCTAGACATATGTCACAACAGACTGTCCTAGTATGGATTCCAGCTTTCCATAGAGTTACTCCTTAAAATAATTTACATTTAATGTAATGTATGATTTGTGATATTTCTTAAGAAGGAAATAAATAAAGTTTTATTAGGTATTTGTTTTATCAATTCTGGTAAGTAATCACCGCCGTTCATGGATATTCTTGGGAACCACCGTCACGTTGTCTGTCAATTTTAAGGTTTATTTTCGAATGGAAGGGGGGTAATACTTAGCTACATATCACACCACCCTTCACAAGTACAGTTGGTTTTAAATTAGTACAGAGTTTACAGATAGCAGAAACCCGAGATTTTATGACTGGACAGATATCCTTACCATTCGTTAGCTACGTCATTTTATTTTAATTTTATATGTGCTATTAATTTCGTTCAACAGCGGTTATAGCCCGAGCGGTTATATCAATTTCAACTGATAAAACGAGTTGTACACGGACGTACTTTGAAGTCGAGTTGTGAGCTCCGTCGGATACCAACAACGACCGTATTTAACTTAATACTAAGTAATATAAACGAAAATAAGTTTATGTTACGCAATCTAATTTTTGAAAATTTCCCTAATGTTATCACAGAAACCGAAACAAATTGAAGATTTAAAATTAATGCCTGCCTAAATGAATATTAGTAAGAAAGTTACGAATGCGTCATACTCACTTATTTCATTATTTGTCCGCTTAATTGCAATGCTCATTTATTTTATTATAATTATTCTGATTCGTATACGAAGTGTAATCAAACGCCAATCATATACTCATGCACTTAAATAGTGCTATGTAATATTATACAATTTGATTGGAGGTTCATTGTAAATATAAAAATACTATTCATTTATTTGTACAAAATTTAAAAAGGTATATGTTATAGAGAACATTAAGAAATAATAATATGTGCATATTATTCTTCATCTTACCTATGACAATTTTGCTACAATATTATTTACAATTCAATATAATGTAGAATACTACTTTCTAATCAACAACACAATATTATTTCAAAATGTGGTTTGTTAGTATTTTCTTGAGCTTCAACGATGTACCTGGGTTTTTCTAATGACAACTAGATTTAATTTGTGACATTTTTTAGTAATAGAAATATTGTTATTAAAATATTATAGTAATATTTGTTACGCTTCACGAAACTGTAATGAGAAAACAAGAGTAAAAAAGATCACGGTACCATTACTTCTAAACTATTATTGTCAACAATTAACCACTAAATTTGATACTATCGCCTGAAAATTGAATCGTTGGAAATTGTAGACTTTATAGAAAATTTACGATTTCAATGTGAAACTTCAAAAGGTAACAAAAGTTTTTTTTGCAGTATTTTTCGTAACTAAAAAGATAGCAGATTTATGTTAAAATGAACTGCATATTTAATTATAGCTACGAACTTCAAACAGAACGTGAAGTACAACAATCTGTGCTACACAGGGTTGCATACATGTGCATACTGTGGCACATACTTACACTGTACATACATTGAAATATTTTTTAAATCTACAATGTAGGACGTCATAAGGCTGCCGTAGGTGCTCGTACTTATCTGCAAGAACAGCTTCTCAGCTCGACTCGTATATTATGGCTTTCTGCCATGAGCAAGATGAAACGCAAGCAACAAATTACATGGATTGTATGAGTTATTTAATAAATATTTGGCATATTTTTACTAATTTCATAGTACACTTAAATTTTAACTTCGATAATCCAATGAGTCCGAGTTGATAATGAGCAGTTGTATAGATTCAAAATACGCTTGAACTTTCCATGTAGATACGCTCTGTGTATGATTTTCTGCGCTGGGCAAGGCTGTGGTAAGCTTTTCTTTATACAATATCATAGCAGAGGACTTTTTACATTATATCAATGTTAAAATTAACAAAAAAAACCGGCATAGTGAAATCCGTCGATTACATTATGCCAATCTCAACCTTATGCCTCATAGTACATTGGACCGAATACTGTAAACTCGATTTTATTATTATCCCAAATGTCCTATTGGTTTGTAATGAATGTTAAACTGACGAGAAAAGCGTGGAGATTTCTGGAATGGAAATGGTTTAAGTAGAGAGCAGTGCCGGCCGCCGGTTATTCGGTTCTCTAATAAGGAAGCGAAGAGTTCTTTCAAGAAGTGAAAGACCGGCGGTCGACGAGTGTGTGACTGCCACTGGTAATGCATAAATCTAATGTTGCTACCAATTTAATAACGTATTTACGAAATTATTCTAACACGTAACACTAATATGTGAATATTTTAAATTTTTAATATAGCATTAACAATATAACTTCAGCGCCATCTGTCGGATACTAGCTTAACAATGAAATATCTTGAAGAAACTAATATTTAATGTGAATATCACCCAACTATCGGATCAAGTTGCCCGGAGTTAAACGATCTTTTACCACCGCACCAGCTTATTATATAAAGATTAACTTGGAGACGGACATGCGTTTAACATTATTAATCATTTGTATAATTTATTTATTTCCTTATATTTATAAAAAAAATATATGTAACCATTATTCGGCCTTGTTTCAAAAAGTGAATTTATAAAACGTTTTTTTATTTGAATGTTAGGGCGCGATTTAATGTTAATTAATGGCATGGGTTAAACATGTAGGTTGAGTACTTTCCGAAAATAAGAGTGAACGAGAAGGTGGCAAGGTTAAACACTTTAGACATCACAAAGTCAACAAAGATACTAATGAACAGTTATATACAGCATAAAACTATAAACTGTATACTGGGATTCGAATCTGAGAACTTTTGGGTACTATAAGGTCTAAGGCGACAGCAGCTGTATCGCTCTTAAAGTCATAATAAATAAAGTGGTGCAATTAGAATGCAAGTCGCAAGAGAATACGTTTCGTTTCCTTTTTATTATACCAATTGATTGATACTTAGGGCAATTCTAAAGACTGCAACCAGCCAGATTAATTACTTTACTTTATTACAACCAACTAATGTTTCTTTTTAATGTGATCGAATCAAAAAACTGAATAATAATCATCAAAATCATTAATATACTCGTATCTTTCCGAGTGATTATTACCTTATGTGGATCGAATTATTTTATTTTATTTAATCAACAAGATCGTAAAGGATTATCACATTGAAAGTTATATTGATTAGAAGAGGGACAGAGTAAAACTAATAGGTTTGTTTATGTAAAACATTAAAATTACGTGACCCAATGAACGCAATAGCCAACGCCGTCCAAATATTCACAACACTAGCGCCTCTCGCGCACTGCGAGTGAAACACGTAAACACTTAACGTTTCATTTTTAAGGTACTTAGCCTGACAGGTAAAATCCCTATCACCATGTACGAATACTGTTGTGTTGAAGGTAGCACAGAGCCTACCGATCTCTGTCACGAGAAACTGGACGTTGATGCTCCATTCATTGGTCATCTGGGTGTATGCTCGTGATGGCTTGGATTCAAAAAGGAATAGAATTCTTGGACTCCAAAATTTTAGGTTCTAGTTCATGTGGGACTCGTGCCGAAGTCTAGGAAGCTCCGAGGTAACCTAACACTGTATGTGTGCGAACAGAGGGCCTTAATAACAATAATCACGAATTGTGGAACTCTTGGATATGAAGAATAATTATTTACCCGAACGTTGGTGTAATTATACCGGAGTCCGGAATTATTCATATGACAAGTTGATTCATACCATTTTAAAAGATCTGAGAAGCAATTAGAGTTGCTTGTGTTTCCCAAATTGCTTGACATTACGATAGCCTTCATTGTTTCCTCGAAGGACGCATATTTGTTTTCTGTACTAGATTAAGTAATCATTCTATTTGCATTCGAATGAATAAATGTTTACTTATGAGAGATAATGGCGCCAGTAGTTTTGTTTCGAGAATAGAGGAAATTTTTTTTTTGGACAAAATTGATAGGTACAAGTTATTTATTAAATTTATAAACCATTTGTTGTTATATAGTTGTTACTACTTAATGAAGTACCAACTGCCCACGGCGTTCACTTTGCTAGGCATACAATTTTACTCAAGGATGCCTTATAATAAATCTTACAACAAATGTGTATACAGTTTAGTGTTTTATTTTATTACTAGCTCTCGGTAACTGTCGTTAGTTTTTCAATATTTTCCGTATGTAGTGTTAATTCATAAGGAAATATGAGGATTCCTGAAAACGTTTATATAATACACATAAAAAAAGGATAAAAATTTCATCTCAATTACATGCACGATATGCGGACGTAAAGGCGATGTTCACACAAAACATTTTTCATCTAATATGTATTATTGTTGAAGTTAATAAAAACATAACTTTAATTACTTTTATCAGTTTGTAGCTGAAGTATAGAGCCCGCGTAGCCTATATTAGATGTTAACTGCAAATCGTGACCATAATTCTATTTTATCTTAGCTGTTAGTCTATCTTTTTCCCTCTATCTCTCTCTCTCTGTCTACTTCCCCTTTTAATACCTGTGTGTTATTTCTGAATTGATATTCTTGTACACGTTTTTTAAAGGGCACTATACAATATGCGTTCCTAGTAACTTTTTTTGGAGAGCTCTACACTACTGTACCGTATAAGTTCGGTCCATTCGCCAAGTGAGGCTTGGGAGACTTCACACACCTTTGAGATCTTATCTTATCTTAGGATTAAAAATCAGAACATCTAAGTAGTTAACAGTATTAAAAGATTCGACGTTAACTAACGATACCATATTTTTAACGAAAACAATAATTACCAAAAAATTGTAAGGCGTCATTTTTAAGACTAATTTTTAGCGGCCATCCCTGAAATCTAGTAAATGTTTTTGTTTAATAACTTGGCAACTAAGGTTAAGGTCAGGGGCAGCGATAGAAATTATCGTATCTTTTATTCGACACAATTGTCCAATTAACTACTTTTCAAAAACATGCATTAATGGCTAATGTCGTGTATCGTTTTAACATTTTGTAAATGATCTCTCACACGGTGTATTATAATTATCATATAGGCAATATTAACTGAACAAATATATAAGGTTGCCTTTGAATAACTCGTTTGACTTTTCTGTGACAGCCATTTATGTATGCTTGTCTCATCCAAGTTTCGTCGTGTGTGTGCATTATTTTATTTTGCTGCGACTACGAACTACAATAACTCGATTAGCTACGCTCTGTGATGTTTGCGAAATATCCGAATGATATCTGTGACCGACCTTCGACTTTTAAATGTTTTGTGAAACCTCATTTCAAGCTCAGTGCTTCCTTTATAATGTCATTACTATACTCGAACGTATCAATCAAACATTTGAAATCACAATCAAACGATTGACACAGTATCAATCAAAGTCACTGTCAAATTGTGAACGCGGTAATCTCAACAATTACTGCACGCATTTTTATGTGGTTTTTACCGAGAAATAGCGTGATGGCTTGGATTCAAAGAATCACGATAAAGGTTGAAGTGTTAGGGCGAATGTGGGGAATTTAAAAAATGCTTGATAAATTCGCTTGGCAACAGCATCGGGTACGCTAAGTTAGTCATAGGGATAATGGTCATGTACTCCAAGCGAAGCAAGGGAGGTTACTAGTTAAACATGTAGTGTAGATTAAGTAAAATAACCAACTGTAAAATAAGAATTACGGGTACGCGATGTAAGATATCGATAATTTTATTTATCAACTTTATAATTTATGACAGATAATTTATCAACTATTTTGACCCGACCACGGTGAAGCAAAAAGAGAGTTATGATTTTGACCGGTATGCCTGTGGTTATATATGTACATATGTTCACCTATTACCGCATAACTTCTATAGTGACTTATTCTAATCTGACATATGAGGTACACTGGTCATAGGCTATGTGACATCACATTAAATCGCACACATATATATATACATATATATATATATATAATTAGTTTTTGAATTAATTACTCGCGGTTTTGCTTGCATGCACCCGATAATTGGGAGTCATTTATATTTTCTCTCAGTAATCTGTAAATACTTTATCACGAAATTATACTCTTAAGTATATTGCGTATACATCGTTTATTTAATACACTGTATATTTTAAATAGTTTGTATATAACAATTTCAGATGAATTTTTTTTTCTTAATTCATATTATTGAACATGATTTTCAGTAATCGGGTCTTAGGTTTCAAACTTACTTTATATTAATAACATGTAAATATTTACCATTAATTTTTTTCAGGATAATCTAATCTCTAATACGAAACCTACATTAAAATCTTTTGAGAAGCTTAGGATAAACTAAGTGCTGAATAATTAATTAATTAATCATTAAAATAGTTACAAAACACGATAAGCGTGAATTCCTTAGCATGTCTCAAAGCAAGATTATGCGTTTTGTAAGAAAAATGTGCATCGCTGCCTTATCAGATCATGGAAGAAGCTCTACTATTCACGCAAAAACAAGATAACTGTATAATGAACAAATATACCAACATATTTGTATAGAATAAGGTTTTATTATATACTGAAGGCCCGTCCCGACTTCATTCGGGTTAAAGTATTAATTATATTTACATGATACATACAACGAAACGTGCATGGGAGAAAAGTGATACACACTATCATGAAACGATAAATAGGCATAATTTGGTTACGTCTTTATATCGTCTTCAAAAGGATGTGCGTTCTTTTATGGGGCTTGAAGTTTGTGCTTACAATAAGGTTCCAAAGTTGATACGTGAGTTACCCGTTGGAAAATTTAAGCGACGCATTAAAATACAGCTTTTAGACAAAGGATATTATAGTACAGATGAATATATCAATGACAAGGACGCCTCGAAATAATAGTAACGAAACCAGTTCCTCACAGGTTTAAACTTTTGTAATTACCATGCGTTGTTTAAAAGATGTGCTGAGGAGTTTCTTTCGCCGTTTCTTCTCCTCAATGTTAAAGCACCTTTTCGAAACGGTAGTAGAAGCAGAAAATCACGTGCATAAGTATATTTATAGAATTAAATTTGGAAATTTTTATCGTTTGTAGGATTTGTTCTCAATATAGTGCTCAAAACATATTATTTAGAATTTTTGTCTCTCTGTTTGGTCACATAACAAATTTGAAGGATATTTAACAGGTTTTTTATATTTTGTGTTTCTATTATCCTTATCATCCTGGGAAATGGCAGATCCATTCCCGCGGAATAACAAATAATAGTTAATATTAAGGACATTATATTTAGAGATAAGATTCTAAGTGTTTCCATAAAATTCTGGCTGCAGCTATTATAATAAATTAACATGTTTCTAATTCATAGAACTGAAAACCCCATTTCTAAAACAATGCAGCTGCTATTGTTAAACGTACTTAAGGCGTAGGTTTTCGGAAGCGAAGCGATAATGGATAACTACTAATAAATACAATACATATTTACCTTATCTGTTCTATCTTATGTTTGCTATTAAACACAACAATATTAACACATACCTACTGTAAGTATGAAAGCTCCGTCTACACTAAAATCTGTGCCAATTGAGAGAGTACTAAAATACTTTTGCGTCATACGTTTTCTAAGAAATGCGTGAAAAGAGCCTTAAATATACGCAGGGGAAAAAGGTGATTTCGTGTGTAAATATAAAATCCGCTGCTATCGATCAGTTAATTAGATGATATTGTTATATCATCATCATCAAATTTCATCTCTATTATTATCATAAACCTTTATCTTTATCACTACCACTGCTCGGGTTTTCTCTTAAAATGAGATAGGTAAAGTTAATGTGCTCAAAATTAGGCATGTGATGACTTTAAGAACAGTTCGAAGAATTCTCAGGAAGGTATGCAAGTAAGTATATATGTATATGAATTTGATATATCCTCGTATCTAACTTCTTAAAAATAGTGGTAAGTCTAGGATGCTATCCCAGATGCCACGATCTGATGATCAACTTTAAAACTAATATGCTATGTTTTTCTTAGAAATGCTTTCATACTAACGTATTATGTCCACCTATTATATATGTATGGTCTCCGCGTCTTATCTTATGGACGGAACCCCTAATGGTAAGTGATCACCGCCGCCCATGAACATCCATAATAAGACAAGTAGGAAGCCGGATAATCGCTTAAATTGTAACTGAAACCCGCTAAACACATTTCAAGATGAATTCTAGAAGGAGGGAGTTTTAGCTAGCAAGGCCAGAAAAGAACTCTTCCATCCATGCTAGAGTACCTTTGGGAATAAATTAGTCCAAAGACCCCCAAAGCCCTTGCGTCAAAGCCTTAACTATTTTCTAGTACGATGCACGGCGAGAAAGCATTTAACTCACAATTGATTGGGGTCTTTTGTACCCTGAAATAAGACATCACATCCGACCAAGACTCGATTTTTTTTTATCTGTCACACAAAATGACTACCTTGACCGATAGTCGAATCCAGGACCTTCTCTGGAAAGTCAAAGTCGACCTGTAACCGAGTTGATAATTAATAATATATATTAAACAGGGTTACATACACTCGCAAAGTGGATAATCTTTTAAATTCTAATTACATTAAAATTAAATTAAAATATTAATTAATATAAATTATTCTTATTAATTATTATTTAAAGTATCGTAGAATCGACAGGTAATGACGCATGAAACTCTAACAAGGTACAACCAACCCTTATAATTTCTTTTGGACTCGTACGTACCAACTTGTACTTTTAAATGCAGATGAAGGCATTGTATTTATTATATATTGCAATCAAGACTAGGTTACAATGAGTAGAGGCTATTAATAACTCATAAATCCCAAAGAACTATCAGGAGCAGCCGAAAGCCTACAATTGCCACTACATGCACATTCATGCACATAAATAGTAATTCATATCTTTGATACTTAATAAAATTCAAATTCCTCTGTATTTTTAAGAAATTGACGTAGGGGGATCCCGGTGTAATAAGATACAGGCTGAAGTTTAGTTTACACAATACATCTACGACAGATTGCAAATATTTTCTTTTCGATCTTCAATTTGCGTTTAAAGATTAAATAAACTTTTTTATACCTACACAAAGGCAAAACAAACGTGACAGTTCGTTTCAACAAAGATTTAAGTATTAATTAATGTTATTCTAATATTTGGATAGTGCTTAAGTTTGAATAAACTACTAGATGAGCAAAACTTCATAAAAGCAATTTTAAAACTCGCTCGAGAGACTCAAATTAGTTTTTAATGTTCCAATTCCAACATTCATAACTGTCCAAGTTAATTATGAAAATGTTATAACGCGATTACTGTTACTCGATTCACAACAACAACAAGCGAACAGCAACTAATCATATATTCCAGTATATAAATTTTTCTCCATCATTAACCACCACGGCTTTAGTTGACTATCCATGAACGTACCTAATTAATTTGATAATACGATGCAGACGGTTGGTTTGCATAAAATATAGTCCCGAGATTCAGGTTGGCGCCCGACGCCGGACATGTGCCGATAATCATCCATTCTCACTGATAATACGACTTCTAAGACAACTTCTATAGCTACGAATGTGTCCAAACTTCAAATTCATCGATAAAAAGTACTATTTTGCTCTAAAAGTCACTTTCATCATGTTAAATTACTATAAATGTGTAATGTAAGTATCGTGTTATGTACGCGCTGATTAATCTTCATAAATAAAACTCTCCGTCCTTATCGATAGATTTACCAACCTCCAGCCGAAGCTTCTAGATTTAGAGGTTACAAACATTGCATGTTAGAACGTAAATAAATATGCACAAAAAAAGTGATATTGTAGCCCTGACTAGAAAAAATAATATATTTACACAAAAAGACGTCTATCTTGCAGTTCAAATTCTCAGAAACTTGAGAATCTGCAATTGGCTTTTTGGCCATAAATAATGAGACTATCTTAATGACTACCTAACATAGATTAACCTTCCCGGAGCAAAGCGAGGGGGAGTGCCGGTCTTTTAGTGTAACTATATTATAAGATATATTTTAAAGTATTTTTAACGGAACATTTGAAACTTATCAAATACTTAAAATACATCTAAACATTTTGATATATCTCTACACTTCGAGTACGCAGACTGTTCAAATAATCATAAAAGCCAAATCAAAATAACCCATATTTAATCAAATGAGTTAACTTGAAAGACTTGGAAGTGAAAACTCAACTTACCGTTACAATTTGCAATAGGTTTACATAACAGTATCAAAATTTTATGGTCAGGTGTCACGGTCATTTACACCTAGCAGTTTAATTCAAGTGTCGTCTTACAAAAACATTTATTAAATTAGAAAATAAAATTGTCCTCCCAAAGTCCTGGTATCACTAGAAACTCGTTTCGTTCTTACAACGCCGGGTCGTCGTAGATGGCCGACATGCCAGTTAGCCACAAGGCACGGTTTATAAATAAACACACAAGTACGAACTTCACATTCATTACGACTAATCGTTCTCTGACTTAACAATTCGTAATAATAACGGGAAGGTTGCTTCCGCGTCGTTAAAACCTTTGCGGCGACTTTTATGAATGGATTCTTCACGAGTCATTTTTAGTATGAAGTTGTGTCGTTATTATGGAGATTGTAATTTTTTCACTTCCCAGTAATGCCTTCAACTGAAGTCTCCTTCGATGGACAGTAAGTAACTTATTACATCAATACACTCAGAAATGGCTTGCAACATAAAATTAAATCTTAAATTCTATCATATTTTCTTTATGATGACATAGAATTGCAATCTTGGTCACTTTAAGATACCTTGTATTCAGGAAATGATTTGATACATATATTATTCACATAACAGAACGCGTATTCAACATAATGGCAGAACGTCTGCCGGAACAGCTAGTTTTCTATAAATAGCTCTACCTACACGTACAAATATAAATGCATACATGTAAACACAAAACGGGTACATTGTCAAGGTCATTGACCGCAGAACCGCGCCCGCGCAGCCTTGCTGCTGCAATGATTTCACACAAACTTGCCCGGTTTCCGTTTCGTTACTTATAATGTTGACAGTGATTGCGCGCTGTCTTAAATAATCTATGATTCGAACATTAACACTTTAAAAGTACATCTCGTTATGCAATGGACATTACGTTACTTAGGCACATTGCATTTAGTCCTTAGTGTTCTATACAAGATGCAATTTACACCTTTCAAACAACAATGTGATATTAAGAAATATTAAACCATAATGCGTAGTAAATATTTATCCTTTTAGCTATAAAATAATCCTTGCTCAATAATTAGATAAATTCGACAGTTTTCCATTCAATTGTTTATAAAAAAGATACGAGATGTATGTAGTAGGTCGTGTCTTAGCTACTCAACAGTGTGTAC
This sequence comes from Megathymus violae, assembly GCA_003671415.1. Classification (NCBI taxonomy): domain Eukaryota; kingdom Metazoa; phylum Arthropoda; class Insecta; order Lepidoptera; family Hesperiidae; genus Megathymus; species Megathymus violae. The sequence goes on from PDGT01000041.1 coordinate 2,350,501, forward strand.
ATTCTGCCAACCCGCTTTTGGCCACCGTGCTGGACAAAAGCCAAATCTCTCTGATTCTTCGAGGAGAGCCAAGCACAGCAACGAGAGAGTTACGGGCTGTTATTATTAAAAGGCACGTAGAAAGTGAACACATATATTTACATACAAAATGTTGTAATCAATTCAATTCAATTCAATTCAATTTTGATCACGTTCATTGGTATATTAGAATAAATTTGTTTATATTTCTTGCACGCAAATTACAGACTACACATATACATATGTCATACATATTAGGAGGCGAATAAGTTCAACTTCATTAACTATTTTAATGAACTCTGAGGCATACACTATTGTCTCCTCGTATCGACTTGCTATTTGCCTTTTTTAATTTTTCCACACACACACAAATAATTAAATATATAGAAAAAGCGGGTTGACAGACAAAAATTACAAAAAATGTTTGAAGACCAAATAATCGATACCTAAGCTTACAAATATAAAGTTACCATTTAAAAAAAGCTTTATAATCGGCAGCCATACCATTATTTATAATATAGATTAAGCACCAACAGAGTTTAATTTATACATCTGTTATTAACATCTTACAAATTAACTATTATTATACAATTATCTCTTAGAGGATATATTTCTTTGGTTCCATAAAAAAAAATTTAATGTTTGCTATACACCTCATAATTCAAAATATTATATAAATCTATATACATAAATGTAGGGAGAACATGTGATTGCACACATGATAGGCTAAACTCTATCTATCTATATAAATCTGTAATGTCTCTCTGTCTGTACATTCCATTTTTTCTCAAATTTCCTGATAAATATTCGTTTTATAACACGCTGAGATCAATTCGACCATTTTGAATATTTTTGTATGTCTGTAAGTTCCATTATAATTCAAGAACGTCTTGATCTTCATAATAATTGATATATAGTGAGAACACGTGATTATGCAGATGATAGGCTATCTAAAATATCAGTAAACCTTATGATATGTAATCAAGGCAAAATATATGAAAAATTTTATGATCATGTATATAGTATAATTAATAGTCCAACCCGAACGAAGTCGGAGAAGGCCGCTTACTAGCTGTTAATACTTTAACTAAAAATATTGAAAGATTTTATAAATCGTATTTATTAAAAACTAATAGCTGATCCGAGAATAGAACCCGTATTACGTTTAACATAACTGTAAAATAAAATAGTTTCATTATAATATTACTCATAAACATACCTATCAATCATTGCAAATGAGACAATTATTCATGAATCAGTAACGGTCGCAAATTTTCCAACTTAATCATAATGGAAATGTTGTTTTTATGACTATACTCATAGACATGGTAACAAAACAGCTTTCATTAGGTATTTTTGATACCGAGAGGAGAAGGACAATTAAATAGAAGATACATATATGTGGTACGCGGTGGCGCGCATCGGCATCTGTAATACCGAAAGCATCGAAGCGTCCAGCGCCTTGAAGGGAGTAAGGAAATTATTTGTTAAATAACTCTCCGATTAATTCTTCTTGTAGTGTTTGGTAACCAGACACATAAAATACCTTATAATCAGGGGCGAATTTAGATGAAATAGGCCCCAGGCTATAATACCACTTATGAGGCCCTTTTACCTCTCATTTTTAAGTTTGTAAATTACATTATATAATAAAATCCATCATTACTGTGTTTTATATAAATATATTAAATTAAGAATTCTAGTGTACACTGTTTCTAAAATAGTGTAGTTTAAATTTTCCTACCATTCTTAATATAGGACTCTCGATCTTGAGGCCGTAGGTTGAAGCATAGTTAGCCAATAGGAAAATCCGGCCCTGCTTATAATCATGTACTAGATCTATTGGTATTATCGGGACGGTGCAGTGCCCAGTTAACTTCAATACGAAGGTCATAGTACCTTGCCTTTGTCGTTGTTCAACAGCCTGCACCATGAGGAGAGAAGCTTGGCTTAAAATTGAGGATGGATGGAACCTCTGGCACTTAGGGCAATATCTGAAGTAGTGGTCATACATAGCTCATGCCTATTTATTCCTTGGTACATTATTGACCATATTTAACAGTGGAACAGTATTGTTCGCCGCAAGTAATTTGAAGCAGTCTTGTGTTTCGATAAAAAGACCACAGGGGCAGTTTGCCATTTAACCATCTCAGTACATTGGTTGGTACCAATGCATCTCTGAATGAGTTTAGAGCAATGGTTCTATTTCAGATTGGTGTAAAGTAGTCAATCTTATATCTATATCTTGTATCTGTTTGTCTATGTGTTTGAGTGACTACTTTACACCATGTGTATATCCTGTTTATCTTGTTTTACATAAATATCAATAACAGAGTTAAGTCTGTCTGTGTGACCGCGATAATTTCAGAAAGCGCTGCACGGATTTAAATGCCGTTATTATCAATCGATAGTGATTCACAAGAAAGGTTTGGGTGTATGGAGTGAATATGATACAACGCCTGATAAAAACCAGTAACAATTGTTTTGCGTGCGGATGCGGCTTACAAACGTAAGGATTATATTTTCTGGAGTTGGCGTGCAAAAAATCAAAACAAAAATTGTTCTCATATATCACACATTCTTAATTCTTAAGTTCTATTCTACAATGTCTGTGGATGGCGGCGACAACTTACCATCAGGTGGCCTGTCTGCTCGCGTACTAGCAATTAACATGTACACAAGAATTACAGGTTTACGCGGATGAAGTCGAGACTGGAGCTCGAAAATAATAAAACCAGTCCGACCACTATTTCAATATTTTCGACGGAGAACCGTTGTTCCTTGCCACCGGTTTGTGGCAGCATTTAGGCCCTTTTCCACCATAGGCACGGTAACACTCAGGTGCAAGATTACATCCGTACCCACGAGTGATAATTAAATGACTTAAAACCAAAACCAGTCTTTATTATCACGTGTGCATTCTTACATTCAACGAGTCATTGACTTTTTGTCTCACGGGATGTTCATCTATTAGTACGCACCGACCATGTTCAATTTATTTTTTACATTATGAAATGTAAAATAAGTATGCTACCCACAACGAAGCTAAAAAATTTACCTAATCTTCTTAGTGTCCGTTTTAGTTCAAAGATTTTTAGGAAAAAGTTCCGAGTTGTTTAGAATTCTTACCCATTTAAACCGCTTGGCCAGCCACCCGTCATGTATATGTCATGTGTCAAACGAGTATGTATGGAGATGTCGTAAGAGTGGTAGAAGGACGATTTTTTAGTGAAAACAAAGTTGCTTCTTCTGCGCAACGCCCAATGGACTCAATAAGTCCATTTACTTCGTTTTTTTAAATGATAGCGGACAAAACGAACTACGATATCTCACTTCTGCGCTGATAAAGAAAGTATGAGAATGCTCAATCTACCTTCTACAATTCTCCCACCGCAAGTCTGTTGGAAGAAGTTTTTAAGCAATAAGCAGTGCCTTTGTTTATTGTATCATAGTTTTATTTTACGTGTGCATTAATTATTACAATAAACAAGATTAATACCAAATCCGGAATGGAAGATTCCACCAACTTTAAAACATTACGGAGAACTGTTAGGTTGCCTAAAGCGATAGATGTACAGATATAATATATTGATATCACATCATATTAATATATTGACATCAATATATTCATATATTGATAATATAATATAATATATAATTGATAATATAATATTGATAATATATGAATATATTGATGCTAACGGCAAATTTTAAGTTATTACGTATTTTAAATCATAAATAATGTGATGAATAACAGTTAATTGAATGAGACAGTGTAAGCCGTTTCAAATGATATAAAAATTATGTCTTCCAAGTTATTATGTACACGTGTCAAATATTTTGTCGTTAAGTCGTGTATTTTGTCCTAATTACACGTAACTTAATAATATATGTCATTTTTGACAGTGTAATAATGTCAACAAAATCTTCACTTGATTTTGCCGTAATTACACGTTTTTTGACAGTGTAATAAATGTCAATCAAATTTTGACTTGACAATCACGTTATTAAAATGGAAAGTTTATTGCTTGACACGTATCAGGAATTTTTGAATGTTTTGTTTCTTTCTGATGTTGATTCAATATAAATCTCAAGTATTGGTTATACAGGAACGGTCCGCCATTAAACTGAGCCAGAGCCAATTAATAAGTAGGAGTCATTTGTTCTCGACAGTGTTAAATGTTTTCCTATTTTCCTACGAGATGTAGTCGCGTAGGTTATAGATGTTTGTAAACTGTAAACGTTAATGCAACTTGTAAGTAAGTAAATAAACTTGACCCCATTGAAGTACCATGTTTTGTAATTTTAAGTAACTATTACATGATTGTTTCTACATTTCGCTTATGATTAGTTTCTGGTAGTGTTTGGCGTGATTATAAAATGTTTATTGTTACAACATAACAGCCCCACCGCTAATGTTTACTCACAAAGTGAGCGTTTAAGATCAGAAAGCATTTAAGCGACTTCCAACCTCCTAATCATCAAAAAAACAGAGAGTGCAAAGTTTGTGTATGTATATACGAGTATATGCGGAAAGTAATATCAGGTACCACGGCGTATATTTAAAAAAATATTTTACCATTTTTGAACGGTACATTATTCCGGGTGGACATATGCTATTTATATAACACGTGTATGTGTGAACAATAATTCATTGTTGAATCCGAACAAAGCCGGGCGAGCATGTAGTCTAGTATGAAACAAATTCTCTGCCTATCTATCTAAATGCGTACCTTTACAAGTTTTCCTCCAAAAATGGTACCAATGAGATAGAGATTAACAAATTGTTTTCTAAGTAGATGTGGATGTTAAACATCTACTCTCAATGATTTTAAACTTTCATCATCGCGGACGCAATACATTTTAACTGTAACGGGTACTCACAATTCTTGTATTGTATGTCTCGCCGTCGTTAAAAAACACTAACATCGTAAGTGCTCTTTAGAGCAGGGATTCCCAAAGTGGTTGATATCGACCTCTTAAAGTTGAAATCGGATTCCCAGGGGTCGACATAAATGAAAACTGAGCTACTGTTTTTACTGATTTTGGGGGGCCGTCGGGATGTAAACTTGGAACTTTCAAAATACTGTATAAATTGTGTTACTTGTTTTTTTGAGGCTGTTGTAAGTTATTGAATGGTGGTAGATTTTTAAAGTTATTTAGCTATGGAGTCTGAGGTATCACTTCATATTGGAAAAGAGGTTTCTTGCCCAAAATATTTTGGGAATCCGTGCTTTACAGAATAAATCTATGTACTCTCGAAGTTTGAAGTTTCGGCTGGGCGTTAACGAGGCAAATGTTAAGGCAAAGAGTTTTATGCAATAAAATTTATTGTATAAATTGTAGATAAATTAAGTCTCAAAAGTATGCGAAGGCCGCTTAGACGCACTTGGCTACCGTGGTGCACTTTGGCCTTAACCTTTCTCTTTCTCAGAAGAAACCAAAGCCATGAGACAATAATAATTGACAATACATATATGTATACCCTTAAATAATTTATTATTTGAAATCTACAGTATTACACAATTAATGGAAATGTCTGTATGGTCATCATTCACACTTCAAGGTCGAGATGGACGGACGCGGACGAAATATATATAAAACTGACTGTCACCCAATCAGATACGCTACCATACGTTAAATAGCTGTGTAATTAACTGATGTTGAAGTTGCTACACGGCTAATTAGATTTTTTGTATTCGCTTCAAATTCAAACAATATTCAAACGTGTTTACCTTCACTGGTGGGTCCCGTGTAGCATGCTCGATTTTTGAAATACTTTCACTGAACGAAGCCAAAATCTGCCTCTCGTTAAGGGATCCAAATTTGAATCTTTTCTGGTTTTGTCTGGGAAATTTGTTTGGGCTTATTTTAAGCTGGTATATGAGATTAGCTGGCAACTTGATTGCATGAAAATTTGTTAAAACCCAGCGTTCCCAGGTCGTCCCGTTGAGAGAAACATCAGCACCAGGCGGGTTCGTTCGATTCGTTTAGTGCCCGCAAGAAAACCTCCTGTCTCCAGTCTTCTTTTACGCAGTGGCAAAAGTAAAATGAATACAAATAAGATATATTTGGAGTTGGTTTTAGAAACATTTTTCGAAAGACAAACTTTGTCATTGCTTCAACAAATCCATACCGTGTCTGATCTTGCAAGGAGGGGGGAGAAAACTTCCAAGACGTTTTTTTTTTCGTAATTACAGTTACAGATGGCACTTAATACTACTACTAATGTCATAATAAACTCATGTCCAAGCAGTCTTGCTTTTAAAATAATCTTCTAGTTTGTAATAACTTTTCGTAAAAAAATGACGTTTTCGTCAATTGTAACGGAATTTTATTCTAAATTTTACAGCATGAAAGCTTTCGTAAATCTGAAATTTGTTACAATCAGTTTACCTTTATACCTAGTGTTAATGATGAACATCATTCTTCTTAAGAAAACTATCATAGTATTATTTAACATACATGATATTATCTCAAATGTATTGTGATACAACAGTTACTATTTTGATTAATTTGAAGAGACCTCTAAGTGAATCCGTAGGCCCAAGGTTGTAAATGGCGCGTACTGCTCTTTTCTGTAATATAAAAATTGATGCAATACCAGCAGCTGAGCCTCACAACAACAAACAATAGGATATTATACTGTGAAAATAGCTAAAATAAACTAATCTTGCATTTTTGACTTCAATTAAGGACTTAATTTATTGACAGCATAAGCAGCAAAATTAAGTCTCCCTGACAAGGCTTCAATATGAGGACTCTATTGTAATCGAGAGTCTATAATAAGGCCTAGAAATGTTGTAGAATTTCAACACTTCAAATTCGTAGAAATGTTATAGAAGTTCAAACATTTCTTTATTCATATCAATTTTAGTTGGAACCTCTTTTATTTTTCGTAACGTGAATGTAACAATCGTCGTTTTTGTAGTGTTTACCATAAAGCTGTTACATGTAAACCAACAACACTCGAGTAACAGTATTATTTACATCTTCAAAACATTGTTTCCTTATATTCACACGAGCCCTTAGTGAAATAAGGAAGACGCAGCTGCGGTCTTTCGAAACTAATAGAGTATTCTTAGATAATTATATTTTTAAAGTGAAAAATATTGTTGGGTCAAAAGAACCTTGTACTTGCAATTACTATAACAATAATGAAAATTTACATATTTAAGTGCATAATAACGCGATACATAATAAACAAAGCGTGTCATTGTAACAGTGCTAAATAAAAATAGGTTACAAATCATTAAGTAAATACGATGAACACGAAATAAACGTTACTAAGTGTCTCGTAAATTCTGAAACAACATAAACACATCGCCTTGTATTTTCTGAATTACAGAGACACGGCATTGGGGAAGGACGCCATAACTCGCCGAGCTTACTGCGAAGATGCATAATTACATTGGTTCACATGAATTTAGTCACCGCATTACGACGTAGAAATAACGCAATTAGGACTGATACCGACAATCCACTCATATCGCGGACGCGTACAAGTGATTATGAAGCTCGATAAAAGACAACGATAACGTTATTAAGATAAGAAAAACTTAGTCGTGCATAATTAATGATCATAAAAATAATGTTTTTTTTTTTACATCGCTTAAGATACCATGCCTAATGTAAATAAATAAATGCTCCCGGTAATGTTCAGATACGAAAGATATGGTTAGTTATATCCTTTGTTATACATGACTACCTAACTCATTTACTGTACTAGTAACCCGCCCTTGCTTTGGACGATTCTGCGAATACAGATTCGATTGCCAGGATGAAGTGTCTTAGATTATGACTCGTATTATAAGTTCTAAATATGATAAAAATCGTCGAAATCTGTCCATAGGTTTAAATGTTAAACGTGTACCAACAGACAGGCTAAAACCTAAAAAAAAATTTTGGGGCCTCCATGTCAGCAGCAATAGTCTACGAATATAAAAAATTCCAAAAAAAAAGAGATGTACAGATTAAATTAATACTCTTTATTTGATATGATTTATAAGTAGCCTTAAGTATTATTGTTATAATGGCAAATGTCCGGTGTTCAACTGGCTTCAACCATTAGCAGCTCACTGCAGGGCCTAGCGGGATCTTCTTCATAATTGAGAAAGCCTTTCAGCGTACTCTAACACCCTGCCCCAGTGCGGAGTGGTAGAGCGGTTACTGACCAACTCAAATTTCTGATGTGCTCGCGTGCACGAAAGCGGTCAAGAAATGTCGCTACTAGTGATACTACTCCCACTACCGACCGCACCTGCAGTTGCTTGACTCGGGCGACCACTTACCTACCGATCACAACCCTCTGTTGGGTTCAGGTCTCGGACCTCGAACATCTGCCCAATGTTCCAATTTTTTGGCAGTAGAATCCAAGAGTTGTTGACTATTTAAATACATCCAAGAATTATTTTCTAATCAGTTTCCTTATTATCATATGAGTCCTCCTTCCAGTGTTCAGCGTCGTCCCAGGCTGCATTGCAGCACATTTTGCTTTGCACATAAATTGAAATCAATTTAGTAAGCGGTGAACAAAACGTTGTTTAAGCTATAAAACAAAAACAAAATAATTCCTCAATAAATACTCAAATAGTAATTTACGTATTATCAATGTAATTTTTTGTGTTCTGTCGACTATTGTAATGTATCGTATAGAAAGCATGTTTCACTTAATTGAAGTTTATTTTAAAATTACAAACATAAAATTGAATTTCATGCATAGATAAAATATTAAAGTTATAGAAATGTAAGTTCAAATATAGATCGTTAAGAATTTCTTTATTCTTAAGTACAATCCGTTGTGGTCACAATTCTGACGTAGAGAACGTTCCTGTTACGAGCTATTACGGACTCGCTGTAACAGCTTCAGACCTTGATGCATCTAGTTGTAAACAATGATTATATACGATTAAAGTTGGCTTAATCCATTCGATTATGCTTGACCTACGTACATAAATCGATATGGTGGACCAGCTCGATAGTTACGATATGTACTCGTAAACTGAATAAAATGTTTTTACGAGGCGCTAGATTAATTGATACGTATTGATAAATGCATTATAAGAGAACGTCTGTGATGTCTCGGGTTTCAATATCTTCAAGTTCAGTTTCTATTGCGAATAATTAATAGATGGAAATGTATTTTTAGGGAAAACCTCTTAGAGTTTTAAGATTCTAGTGCAGTGCTTCCCAACTTTTTTTTGTTCCTGTACGCGTTAATAAAACTTTTCATTTATGAGTAACCCTCCCCTTATAACTCCTACTCTACTTCTTAAAGTGTGTCCCGTTTCTCTTAAGTTCTAGCACCTTAGTAAGTTACATATTAGTTATAAGGTACATTTAACTTCGTTTTTTATAATCTATTCAAGTATACTTAAACTAAAAAACAACTTTTTCCTGCATTGTACACTAAAATTCAAATTTAAATTTAAAAACAGTGCGTTAACGACTTCTGCCGTCTGACCGCTAAACCGCTTATCTCTTGTTTGATAACGTCAAAGAGACTGCCAGGTTATTGTTTTAAAATATTGTAACGTTATTCATTTATTATTATGAATGTAGAATTTGAAATAATTTGAATATCTGCAAGTGGGTTTAAATTAAGTTTAAAGAATCTATTACAATTATACAGGTATACAAATAAGGTGATTATAACGCGTATAAAAAGAACTACTTTACAGAGTTTTATTTCCTAATCTTAAGAAGAGCTTAGATAGTTTGATACTACATGAATACGACATGACCTTTTCAATTTGCAGACGAGAGTATGTTTTGTTAATTAATGTATTTTTTGTCATATTTTTTAGTGTTCATTGCCTTGAATTTGAATGCAATGAGGTAAAACTGTACTGCAACCTTCGCCCTGTCTACTTAAAACATGAACGGATCCGGTAATTTGATTACTACCGACATCCACTGCAAAGGAAGTCTTCGCATAATCGTAATACTTAAAATTTACCCTTGTTTTTTACTGCCTATTAACTTAGTGCATGCTGTTTGGTTTGCGGGCAAACGGATAAAATAGTTATAAACTCGCATAATAAGTATTAAGTTACTCATTAATGATCAACGGAAAAACTTAAAGAGATTTTTAATTTCAATCGTTAATATTTATTGAGTTATTACGTTATTTAGATTATATATTTTTGTTTCTTTTTTTCTAGTGAGCGTCAAAAATAATAGTTGTAGCTTCACCTTATTCGTGATAAGTCTATATGAAACGGTAGTAGAGGCAAAAATTTAAAGTAATAACCTAACAAATGAGTCATTTAATATGATTTGAAATAATGTCTAAATATACCGAAGAAAACAGCACTAAAATGCAACGATAGTATATACCACAACCTTTTAAATTCGTTCCAAGTTCGATACACCATGACATGCACCATTCTCCTGGCAGCAGGTACCAAAGGTATCTAATGGAATACTTATAACCTAAGCTCACTTCTTATTCACTATCGCGGCCGAATCGTGACCAGTTCAAAATGTAAACATTTAATGTAGTTGTGGTCACTTTGATAAAGATAAGAATTGATTAGTAGTCAGAGCGCTAATTCTAACTGTTCCTTGTTCTTAATTTATTTATACCTACCGTGACAGCGGCTCTGAGCTAAGTGCCCACTTGTAAGCCAAACTGACGTTGAAGCGCATCCGATGTGTACCTGAGTAGGCGGCAAAAACGCGTAAATCGCAGATTTTATTGTTCACGGACAAAAAATGTATGTGGTCGAAATTTTTACATCACATTTCCGATCGTTTGCATAAAGTGAATTCTACGTGAACAAAAAAACTCCATTCATTAAATCGCGTGTTACTTGACAAAACCTAGCTAATCGGTGTCCAGACAGAATCGTGCTAAATTCAAATGTTTTTGCTTTGAATTCACTACGGATAGATGAGCGGCGTACGTGAGTTGATTTCGCCTCTTTTTATACATATTTACGGGTTCATTTTAATGTGTTAAACTAACTGCCAGCACAATCTTTGCGAACCATTACTCCGCCCTCGCGTTAAGGTGCATTTATCTCGATGAACTCACAATCGTTAAAACGTGCTGTAAATTCCAAGTGTGCAATTAAGGGGCAGGCTCCCTATTTTTAGCCTGTCGAGTAAAGTTGGACTTTTTTCTTCGGACGAAGCGCAAAGCCGGCAGACGGGTTGTTGGGGCTTGTCGTATACGTACATTGATCACGCATCTTAGCCAAACCGACGTTTTGAACGCATCACATAACAGCAATGTGAAAAAAACGGTGTAATAAATTACATTTTTAGATCTCATCTGTATGATGTTATACTCTATAAAATATTTCAACATCGTGATGAGATGTTTAAAATAAGTTAGTAAATTAAGAAAGTTCTCTCAACTTTGGTATTTTTTGATAAGATAAATGATACAGGTAATTACTTATGTTACGGCACGCTCATTTTAATTCATTATTTTTTTAAATGTACACGTGTTAGAGTTCACTATGTCAATTTAATGATATATCTGCCCGTAGTGTTTGTTAAATTGCAGACAAGATTACTGAGGCAGAGATTGTCTGACGAGAGCCTGACATGACGTCAGTCGTCTGCGTAAAATATTCGTATTAATCTCTATCTAGTGTTTCGTCTAGTGGTCAAAATTTGGGCACAATGATTAATTTCATTTTATTTCCAAAATTCGGTTAACAAATAGTAGAGGAAAAGAGGTACAAATTGTTCTCTCATATTGCAGTGTAGATGAAATGACATGTTGCAAAATTCGATTTGTTGAGTAATTTTGGCATGTATTTTCTAATAATTATATTTAAATATTGTTGATATATCATGAAAAAAGCTATAATGTAAAACATTAATCCTTACATAATATGAAATATACAGGTTATTCATTTTTTTCACAGTTAGTCACTGAATAAATGACTGTGAATATTATTCATGAAGTACCAAAATATTAAAGCATTATAAATATTAATGAATGATACAATAAAAAAATTAATAAAAATTTACAAGAATCTAACCTTTTTAGGAAATTGCTAGAATACGCATAATTAAATTTAGTCTGTTATTTTCAGTTTCATCGAATTGTATAACAATTTTATTCATATTTACAACGCCTGTAATACATCAGGTATCAAAAGATTTCACTTAGAAACACTAAGTGGCGCACTTAATGGCACGGGTCTGTCCTTAAAACGAAAGGGGTTATAATGTATGTACATATAACTAAAGTGTAGATTGTAGTGTTCGGTGCCCAACCCAAGTCTCAGAAGTTGTGCCGCTCGAGGGCCTCCGACATGACTTAAGACTTAACGATTGCTGTCTAACAACAACAACCAGCACCGCAGGTTTAATCTGCTCTCCAAAGCATGAAAATCAAACATTAATATTATATATCGGAATCTTACAAATGATTTGACCGATTGGTTATACTCACTTGTTTTGGACCATGGTTCATTGATTCGATACGATAGATCGCACCGTAGTTTAGTTACAAAAAGAATATCCCATATTTATAGAAACTAAGTTTATATTTTAAAATGCTGCAGTATAACATCTGCTGGATATTATATTTAAAAATTATATTTAATTATATTTCACAATGCTGCAGTATAACATCTGCTGGATATTATATTTAAAAATTATATTTAATTATATTTCACAATGCTGCAACATTTTTAAATATAAATTTAGTTTCTATAAATATGGGATATTCTTTTTGTAACTAAACTACGGTGCGATCTATCGTATCGAATCAATGAACCATGGTCCAAAACAAGTGAGTATGACAAATCGGTCAAATCATTTGTAATATACCCGATCGCTAGCAGATGCAATTTGAATGTATATATAAGATATTATTGAGATTAGCTACGTGGTACAAACACGGTATGATTCGCCTGAATACAAGCTTAGTCACTACGTGCGGTAAGACCACGCCTGTTAATTGTCGTGATAAAGGCATTCATTTGGTCGATTGTACTCATAAGCGTATAGATTGAGTCCTCACGGGTCTGTACTTCTGTTTGAAAATCGGTACAGAAGTCCATACACGTACCTACCGTCCATGTTACAGTAGCTTCCTCACATCCAGTGGACAGCGTACATATAAATGTAATTAACGGGGAAAAGAAAATAATTGTAACAATATAGTGTATCACTCATTACCAACACCTTAATGGTCTTACTGCTGGGTTCGGGTCTCCTCCAGTGACCGAGGTTAAGGCCACAGTCCGCCATGCTGGTCAAGGGCGAACCCATGCGGCCGACGTTCAAACCAATACGCTACCGTTTCATTATCTTGCAATGCAGAATATTGTGAAGATGTAATCATAAAATATTTAAATTTACGAATATAACACGGTTTCGTCTAGAAGGATGGTGGTAGCTAGAGAGGCTGGTAAAAGACCAGCGGTCGATTAGTGTCGTGATTAAACTGGATAATACTGAGCCCAATTATCTCTAACATCAATTACCATCCATACTTGGATCCATGGTTGGAGCCGCATACATTGCAAAATGTGTTATTATAAAGATGTGTTGGTATAGGCTTAAGGTTATTTTTATTCCATCTCAATGCAAAGGTCGTTTGAGATGCTTTAATTATGGAACTGATTTTGATATTTTTGATATCAAGATGTCTAAGACGATGGAAATTTCCTTAATTTTTTCTCAGTTAACTGCCCTTACCTCTGTAAATTCCATATTCACCTCACGTGCTCAGCCCCGGATCTAGGGGGGGGGCAAGCCGGGGCCCATGCCCCGGGTGGCAAGTTCAGAGGGCGCCAAATTCACACTTTACAGACGCATAGACAACTCATCATTTACTTAACTTTGACCACAAAATAAATAATAGAACGAGTACAGAAATTTCACTCAACATTACTGAGTCAGCAAGCTCATATAAATAAATAACTACTCTCGCAGCGCGACGATAAATTCATCATTGTCATGGCCGTATTGGGGCGGCCTAGAATACTTCCCCCAATCCCATGCTGCAGAACAGAGTGGCGTAAGAAGCAACAAGCCAGCCTGCTTGGTGGTAGGGCTTCGCGAAAAGACTATATAATATCAGTATTATTACTAAGTCATTAATATTATTACTGGTATTATTATCTTTCCGTGAAGATAGCTGGCTAGCTACCTTACTCTTGCTTGAGTCAGCCGCCAGATGACTCGTCGTGTTCTGGCTGGGTGCTTGAGAGACAGTTTTATCTTTCTTACCTTCTTCTCATTTCCTGGCCGACAACGTATCTGTGCTACCAATGGCTTTGCTGAAGTCCATGGGCGGCAGTGATCACTCACCATCAGGTGACTCGTCTGCTCGTTTGTTGGCTATTAACATAGAAATAAAATAAAGACTAACTAAAGCGCCGACGACGACCAGTCTTCCAGCGTACCTGCTCGTTTGCGGGATGGGTGCGTGGGATTTTCGAGTCTCAAGAGTCACCTTTTTACCCGGGCTGAAACTCGGCAGAACAAGTGTCTCTCGGTGGAGTGGTGGACCCCGCCGTTGGGTAGGCATCCTAAAATCCGTTAACCTTGCCAAGTTCTTAGCCAGACGTCCCCCACATGGACGGGGGACTAGTCCGACTGTAAGAGCTCCCGCGGAAGCGGGCACCCCTTCGGTGGTTTTGTATAGAGGGGTGTGATCCCCCTGAATGCCACGTGTGGTCCATTGTCAGCTCGGTCGAACATCGAACTTGCCAACTGGACCACATGGTCTTTAATTCACTGTACTCGGAGGTAGCACGCTATGATGTCGTTGCGTACATAACGACCCGCCCCCATGGTAGGTCGCATGACTCTGTTTTGCATACGTTATGCATTCTTTGCATGTGCATTCTTATGGCCCCCACAAGCTCGGGGTATACCACTAGAGCTTCACTGACGGCCACTATTGCGGCCAACAGCTTATCCGCGGGCGTAACGATCCCCAGGGCTTGTAGGGGTCGAAGAGCGGGCAAAGGGGTTGGGGATGTACGACACTTGTCCGAATGTCAATCGATTAGTGGACATCTGATAGCTGAAATTACAAAGATGAGAAAGGTACTATAAATATAAGTGAGTGGGTGCGGCATTTCTCAATTTTTGCCCCGCCTAAAAAAAATTGAAGATCCGGGGCTGCACGCGCTTAACATTAAGCTATGTAAAGTCATCTTTAAAAACAACTAGTAGGACAACTCTTAACTAATTATTCAATGTTTTCTTTCAGTTCCCCGCGCCAGCAATTGAAACAACCTCGAAGAATGAACAGAAAGTCAAGTATGATGACAATAACGAGACTAGTTTGAATCCGTATGTACATGACGTTGATTGACCAGTACTTAAAATCTCTCACGAGTTATTAGGTTTTTCGACTACACCTTTGGAAAGCCAGTTAACAAATAGGGTTACTGCTTCCTTTCTGACCAGCAATGCGTCAGTGACTCATGTCAGATGTAAATGATGTGGAGGTGACGGAGCCTGGCTACTCGTTTGCAAGTTATTCACATAGAAAAGAACTTAGGCATCGACCTAAAAAAAAAATGTTTCCTAGTAATTGGTAAGCTCGCTATGTTACAGCATTCAATTATGGTTTTTGTACTATTTATATTGCGCCTTTGGCTTTTATACGTATATTTTTTAATTTATCCTTGGTCCATTATGTTTATTTATAAATACAGAATATTTCCAATCAATCACCTAAAGTAATCTCGTCTGATATCAAGTCGGCCTTGCTTAGAGCTTGGATGCTTCATTATTGAATAGATTTTTTTGGAAACATAAGCGATGATTTACAACCGCAAGTCAGAAAATTTCAACAGTACATCCTTGTTTAGGTCGGCATTGAGCTGTTGGCCCCGGTTGTTATGTTTAGATACCAAGCGTTTTAATCCCTGAAAACTTGGATGACATAAGAGTTTCCAACATTTTAGCCATTAATTAACATCACATGAACAGTTCCATGGTATGTAAAAATCTCAGCATTGGATTTTATCGTTAGGTATCAAAAATGATGACTAAGTTTTTAAACGCTACAAGGAATACCGGCGATTTGGCCATTAGCCCTTCCACCAACGTGATAAATGCTAGGCTCCTATAGTTTATTTGGCTTATTTGGAGACCCGCGCTTGGTCACTTTTTTTACTTATTAGAACATACTGTATTTTCTTGCCTTTCAAAAACATTTGCTATTACAGCTCGAACAAGCCAGGGTCTCTGCCAGAGGGAGCTGGAGAAGTATCGAATGCAGCACGAGCGTTGTTGAAGCGCATGCTAGAACCAGATCCGAAGGTGCGGCTAAAGAACTTACGGCAGCTTCAACAGACGGCATTTTACATGGGCTTCAACTTTGAACATGTAAAAGCTAAAAAGGTATCATGTATTTTAGTAGCTCCCCTAATAGACTCTGCCTGCCAAAGGCAGAATCCCAGGTACCGTTAATAATGGGAGCAGCTATTTATATGCTGGATGGTTTGTTTTTGACTCTTGACACTTGTCCACTCGTAACAAGAAATCTTAATAAAGGGTTGTATTTATTTATTGATATAGATGTATCTAACAGGTTTGCGGTTAATGTAATTATTGTTTTTCATATCATTGCCGGCCAAACAGTAAGCGCGCCACATGCTGGTAAGAGGTTGTCGGTGCCTATAAACTTACGTAATACAAGGGCCGTCACCGATGCATTGCAAACTAATAAGGAAACCGTGATCCTGCTTATTAAATTGTTGCAACAAAATTATTAATGTTTTAATTCTATTCCACAGATGTCACCGAAAACTGTATTAGAGCGTCATGTTCCAAGTTCGACCAATAGTTCAATTGTAGATTCACCATTTCTACAAGAATTTGCATCATTTGACCAATACAAATTCCCATTATGATGTAGGTAAATTAAGTAAGTACGATGTAGGTGCCGTCATATATTCTAATATTGTTTAATAATATGACTGTGTGACATTTCTGGTATGATCTTTGAATCTCAACCAACATTCCAAAGCTGAACGTGATGTACGACCGACTTATGTATTGTATTAAGTTCTGTTTAATATAGTCATAGCATATTTACATGAATTTTTATTACACTACCCGGAGCTTTGTTATAAATATAACGGACTAACTTTTATTTATATAATTTTTGGATTTTCCCATTCTGGTCATTATGCCATTTCATTTAACGAATTAGTGCTTGACTACAATCCTATAATACTGAAAAGTGTTGATATATATCTATTCCAGGGTGGTAAAAACGCTTTTTCTTCGTAAGAGCCTATTCAATGTTGTCTTGAAGACACCTGAATTATAAATATACGGATGATATATCTAGTGACATTGTGCTTTCAATTCTTTGATGGACACGGTAATAGTACAGTACAGTCTCTTGTCATACCTGAGGAGGTCTGAGTTAGCCATAGGCACATACACTTTCTTCTGTTGTTCGAACGACTCCTATAAGCTTTGACAGCTGCTAACTCACGACAATGACTGGTAATTAAGCGGACGGCAGTCCGCTTGGAATTTTGTCACAAGCGGTTAGGTCATTCATCGAGCTATGTCAATCGCTTTTAATTGACACTCGGTTAAGAACTAGGTGAATCAATTATTTAAAGTGATAATCGCGTTATGGACATCATGCACACTCGTTGTGTACTAGGGTTGTTATGGAGCTCCGTACCTGTAACCGACACTACCGGATATCCGAAAAAAAAAACATAACCGAATCCGATAAAAAGGTTTCGAATAATTTTTTTTTTTT